>JANHAO010003119.1:0-27427 GCA_026873985.1 Saraca asoca | reverse complement strand
TTTTTTTTTTTTTTTTTTTTTTTTTTTTTTTTTTTTTTTTTTTTTTTTTTTTTTTTTTTTTTTTTTTTTTTTTTTTTTTTTTGTTGTTTTTTTTTTTTTTTTTTTTTTTTTTTTGTTTTTTGGGTTTGGTGGGGGGGGGGGGGGGGGGGGGGGGGGGGGGGGGGGGGCAATATTGGGAAGACTTAATTCCCAGTCTTTTAGAGGAGTAACCAGGAGTATTTACCAGCTGAAGCTACCAGAACTTATGAAAACAGGTTTTGATAGTGAAAGAAAAAATTCTCTTTGCCCTGTACTCTCACTTAAAATCTATGTTTACTTGACAGTTCACTTGTCTTAAACTGGAATGATGAAATAGAAAAAGTTTTCATAAAACTTGTCATGGTTAAAATCATTTGAGATAATCTGTGATTGTGCAACGTGGCAGCATCATCACAGAACGTATTTCCAAATGCTTGATTACTACAATGAAACATATCTCGTACAAAATTTGTCAAAAGCTACACATGATATAAACTAGCAGTTCATCAGTTCATTAGCAAAACTCAGTAGATAGTAATTTATTGAGTAACTTTAAACCACTGATTATAGCTGATCCCAGACCTCTGTAGCTAGTCCTCCATCAGAAAATCTGGAGAAGTTTGGAATCAACAACATACAATAAAAGGATCAAAATTTATTGATTCATGAAAATACTACCAATTACCATGTAAACTAGCATAGCCACTGTGAATCCCTCATTCTCATTATAAGTTTATAACCCATTTTATCATTTTCATAAAGTAGAGGACTCTTCCATGGCCACTGATAACAAATTAAAAGTTGAATTGGAAATTGGAAATCAACAATATACAATACCCCATCTCCAAATTCAATTAAATATTTAAAAGCCTTACCTCAGAGAGAGCAGCAAGAAGCAAAATCCGATTGGATAGCGACTTTGACCCAGGCAAAGTGATGGTGCCAGAAATGTCTTTAATGGGTTGCAACACGATCTCGGGAGCTGTTGATGGCTTCTCTGCTGCAGCAACTGAAGCAGAAACCCTAACTGAACCCACCTTACGTGCACTAACCTTGTAATTTGGCACCACGACTCCATTGTTATGCTTCAAGCTCAAATCTTTTGATGAAGCCCATAACTGCGACCTCAATGAAACTGAATTTGAAGATTTGGGTTTGCGGGAAATTGAAGAATTATGAAAAATTTGAGTGGGTTGAGCTCCATTATGGATTCTACTGACTTGAGCCATCTCTCTCTCCCCCTCGGAGTCTCAAACTTTACCACAAAATGGTCTTAATTTCTCTCTAAAATGGTTGTATGTGAGAGAAGAATTTCTGGGTTGGTGCAATGAGAGGTTGTTGGATTGACTCTCTTAAGGGGCTTACCAACCAAACCAACACAGCAATGACACCAAAAGGATTTAGCAAAAGATGGTTTTGAGACGCAAACCTTGTATGTTGTACCTACCCACCAAGGCGGGTGTTTGATTTGGTTGTTGTCCGGCCGCTGAGTAATTTTGTGCTGTGGAGACTTGTACCCTGCTAAACCCGTGGTACCTTGTTACGTAATAGGATTGGATTAGTGTCACTCCCCTCACCAACCCCTTTGATGGGACAATCCAAAAAAAAAAAAGAGGACATTTTTACAAGATTTTGACACGGTACCAACCACTGACAAAATTTATGAATTTTGAAGAAAAATTAAGGTACGAATTATAAAATTTCCTAATTTTTTTATAAAAATTATAAAAATATGAATTTTACATTTAATAAATACATAAAAATAATAATTCACATCCGTACCGTGAAAGTTCACAGAGAAATTTTGGAAGTTGTTTAAAATTATGTATGATTATATAAATATATATTATGCATTGTGAAGAAAAGGAAAAATAAAAATTCAAATACCATTCTCTGATCCAAGTGTAACGAAATTTAAAGGTCAAGTTTTCATGGATTTATTATGCTCTCTACCGGGCCATTTTATTTTTCTAAACTAGCTTTTACTGGGCACATTATTTCTCAATTTTAATATATTTTATTCAATTTATATTAATACAGAAACCAATCCATCATGGAATAGGTTGAATTGACATTTTTTTAAACTATTGGCAATTTTATGTTGATTGTTAGAATGATTATAAAACTATAACATTATATTATATAATCGTGTGTACAATTATGTCATTTTATTAATTGTAAGGTAGATGACGTTGAATTATCTTACATACTTGGATCAACGTACATTTTTCTGATATTTGACTAGAATATGAATTTTTAATATACTGTTCAGACTCTATCACTCCTAAATCATAACTAATAATTTTGACTGATGTACATTTCATATTTATAAATGAGTTAAAGAGACAAGCTATTTTATGTTAAAATTATATTATTATTGATTTTCCTAAGTCAAGAAAATTTTAAATCTTGAATTAATGACAAGTGAATCACATAGTGTTGATATCAGAACATATACAGTGGAAAAATAAAATGAAAATGTAAGAAAAATGAACATCAGAATTTTACATGAAAAATCCTCTTTGATTTTAAAGGGAAAAATCACGAGACAGACTTCGAAAAATATTCATTATATATGATAAAATTAATGCAAGAATTATTGATATATCTCTCTCACACACTCAATATTCTCATCTCAAAATTTATACTCAATCCTCACAATTTTATCACTCTAATACTCTCAATTTAGAGCATTATATTTCTCTCACACTCTACCCAATATGATACTCACAACCCACTGTAAGAGAAGACACAAGAATTAAACTCTCTCTTGTATTTACTTTTTTTTTCTCTTCTTCGAGTTGTTGTAACTTCTATGCAAATGCTCTCTCTATTTATAGAGGAGCAATTGGCAGATTTTTCAAACGAAATGGGCACCGAATTCTTTAAGGCATTTACTGCTTGTCTTCGTTTTTCTTCCACAGATAAGTTGTTAACTTTAAGTTGTCCAAAATGGAGGCATCGAAAGCTGCCAATTGTTGACTGGCAAATTTTTTAAAAGAACTGAGCACTGAATTCTTTAAGGCATTTACTGCTTGACTTCTTTTTCTTCTTAGTATTTACTGTTTGTCTACGTTTTTCTTCCACAGATAAGTTGTTGACTTTAAGCTGTCCAAAATGGAGGCATCGAAAGCTGTCAATTGTTGACTAGGCTAGATTCTAACACATAGATATTTCATTAAAAAAATTAGTGAATTTAATCACATTCTATTAATTTTTATTTTATCATTTTTTATTTAATCATTCACATCCTATTATTCAAACTCTAAAATATAGAAACCGATCCAAAAATGTTACTATTTAAGATCTCTAAAAAAATTATAGTGTCGAAAAGTTAAGTTGTTGTCTCAAGCTGGTAGGTCAGTTTTATGCAAAAATGTTGTCCAATCACTTCTAACATATCATACAACAGCCTCCAGGATGAGTACGAGGACTACTTCATTCAATCTTCAATTTCCAGATTTTGGTGGTTTGGTGTTGCAGATAAGGCGGGCATACACCTTATAGAATCGGACAAAATCACTTGGCATACAAAGGATGGTAGTATAGGTTTGATTAGGATAGAACTTAGAAATGAGGTTATGCTAGCAAAGTAGTATAGGCCTAATTCTCTCGTGAGCTTATTAATTCTTCACAAATACGGAAAAGGGATTCTGGAAGAAAATGATAAGCATCACTCTAATGCTACTTGGAGATCGTAGCAGATTCCAACAAGCTTCACCTCTTATCACCAAAAGCTTTAAATAGCAAGTTGGTACTGACAAGGACATGAGCTTGTTGGTAGCCTCACCACATGACTTTCAGTGTGCTGTAGACCTCGACAATCCAACTGGAAGATGGAACTGCCATAAGGTCTATCAGGTTTATGCTCCTCCAATTGATCATCAAGTGTTACTAGCCCCCTATTCAATTTTGACGGCCTCTGATTAGTTGGCCTGGACAGAATTACACAATGATTTTTATTGTGTCAAAAAAGGCTACAACCTCCTTCTTAATGTCACCAATTCTGGCAACATTGCAATGGACTACCCTTGAAAACAAATCTGATCTTTCCCACTCCCTCAAGAGTCATAATCTTTGTGTGAAAAGTATGCCATAAAATTCTACCTATTACTAAACTGCTGAACCACATATATATTAGAGTAAACGATGTGTATATTTTCTGTAATTAAGGCAATGAGCGCACATCTTTCTTCAATGTCCATTTGCAAGAGCTCTATGGTTTAGTTATTCCCTCAACATCCAGTTAGATCTTATCAGTCTTTAAAATGCAAGAAAATGGTTGAGATCCTACTTCCAATTTGCTTTCCAATACCCCCCAATCATGATGGAGCTTGCTTATCCTACTATACTTATACCCAATTTGGTATGTCTTGAATCAAGCGGGTTTTCAAGCAATATTCCAAGCACCATGAGATCCTTTCTGCTTATCAATAAATGGGAGAAGGAGTACGAAATCAATCCTTTCCTCTCTATCAACATTAAACACTAACCATCAATTTAGGTACCTGTAGCTATGCAGCCTATCTCTGATGTACCGTTTGTCATAAAGGCTGATAGAATCCAAAGACAAGATACTAGGCATCTGTCTCTACAAGCGTATTCGTATGAGAGAGACTTCTATTCACATGATTAGGTTGTTTTGCTCTAAAATTAAGCAGACACCATCTGTTCTGAGATTGCTACTCCAAACTCCTTTTATTTTAGAAAATGCAACCCTCCACATATTGTCTTCTCATAAGTTTCTCACCAAAATAATTTCTAATTATCAATGCAATTCTGTGGATGAAGGTTGATGCCAAATTCTTCTATGTCCCTTCAATATGATCAACTGCCCCACGCCTTTTGCATTGGATGCGTGGTCCTTCTTTTATACACAGGTTTGGTAGTTGTGCGTTTTATTTTTTAATTTGATTTTATTTTCTTGCGTAATGTACAAAAAAAGAAGAAGAAAAATAAATCGATCACCATTCACAAAAAAAAATAAATAAATTGGTCACTGAAAAGATTTTAAAATGCGAGGGAAAAAAAAAACCAGAAGAAGAAACCATATTGCCAGCAGAAGCCTGCCAATAGATCCGAATTCAGTCTGTCAGGCCCATCTTTCTTTGGACCCACTAAAAATTGGGTCAAGTGCACTCTTCGTTTCCGTACTTCACCGTTCACACTTCACAATCTGTTCCTTGTTTCCCCTTATATTTGCTATTACGGTTGTTGCAACCGCCATCCATGGAGGCCCTTTCTAGACTACACCACCGTCACCAACCTCCCTGCTCCTCGGTCGACCGCTATGGCCCATCACTACCAAGATCCATTTCTCTGTTTCTCTCACCACCACCTCTTCCGCCAGCATCACCCTCCATAAGGGCTTCACCTTCTCTATCGCCATCTTCATCTGACCTACCTCTGCAAAATCCCCGAAATCCAGAACCCTATCTTTTCAATTTCTCGACCCACTCCTCAAAATCACCTCTTTTGCTACTGTAACCGCTGCATCAGCTTTACTCTTGGCGGGTTTTCATGGAAACGGATTAATCAATAAGCCGGTGGAACTTTACTCAAGGGGTTCTATCGAGGAATCAATGGAGGAAGAGATTGAAGTAGAACATGTATTGGCGAAAGGTCCCTTTCATGTTCAATCGATTAGGCACTTGAAGCTCAAGGAGAAAATTCCCATTGTGCACGATTTTACCAAACAGAAACCTGATGATAAAGCTTGGAAAGTCCTGAAAGCTCAGGTTTTTAGCTGTAGTGAAGGATTAGAGTTAGTGAAAATTGGATTTGAAGAGATTTTGGAGAAAGACCCTTACTGTAACAAGGCCTATCATGATCGTATACTTGAGTATTTGGATATGGTTGATGAATGTAAGGGATTATTGAAGGATATTAGGTTGGCAATGGAGAGGTGTGAGAAGGAGAATTGGGATATGAAGTATTATTTGAGATTTTTCAACAATTTGCTTGATCGAATAAGGACCTTGGAAGGAGACATGGTTGGTGCTTTGAAGTATTATCAGGAGCTTGAGTAGCAGTGAAAGGAATTTATTTGAAGGCACGGACCTTGGTTAGATGATTCATCGCTGACAAAGAGACTGCCCTGTTGTACAGCAACGTTGGTTCTTGAGGCTTCTCTCCAACTTTTGGTATGATTAGTGAATGATCTTCCAAATGAAGATGAATGTAATTGTAGCCTTATATTTTTACAGGGTTTGAAACACTTGGATGAAGTATTTGAGCCGGACCTTATGCACGACATGTATGACTATGTGAAGGCAATGTATGTACTAATAATTTGTCCCAGAAATAATAGCAGTTTGAGGCTTATAGAAATTTTGTTGTCTTTGTGTTTAATACATGTTATGTGGCCTTAACTCTGTGTGCAACATGTTAATTTATGTTTAAGCTTCTAAAATGGAGCTTCCATAGCTTTGGTCTATTCTGTCTACCATCCTCTACTATAAGGTAGATGTGATTTGGCGGGTGATTTTGGGATCTGCAGGAAGCTATTATCAACAAAAATATTGCTTGCCATGTAATCATGAAGTCGTGTCTGGTGTCTCAGGGAAGATTCTATGCCAGTGAAGCAAAGATGCGCCTTCCCACTAGATAATGGTTATGAAAGGAGACATTTCAGAGTAAAAATATTATTTCTTCGGAGGAGAGAGATAAACACAAGCATAATTTACCCTCACAACTATGGGTTTAACTGCATTTGTCTATCTCTGTATTTCTGAAGTTAGAAAATTCACTTATCCCATTTCCTATGGAAGGAGAAAATAATATGGAAATTAAAGAGACATCCTTTTAAATCATTAGCATTGTGTATTTCTCTCTCTGGATGAATCAGAGTTTGTACTTGCAACTAGTGAATAATTCCTGGTTGACCCGTATAATGTTGATTTAGATATGCCTTTTGGATAGAATAGTAGCTCAGAAGTTGGCAATTTTTCTTTTATTGTATTTGGCACAGCCCGCCTTGCTAAAGGCCGCTTTTGGTGGCCCCTCCTGAGCTGCTATTTCAAAATTTAAACTGTGCTTTGCTTGGAGGATCTAGACATTTGATTTCTATTAGAAATGTTGTGCCTTCAGTTATAAATGATATGACGGCTTTAATTTTCTTTAGGAAGGATGCTGAGGAGTTAATAAAGTTCTTTAACGTGATTCAACAGTTCTTATGGGCAAGTATTTTGTTGAAGGGCTAAGTGTTAGTTTGTAAGATTTTTCCATATTCAATCTAGTGCTTCTCTAAGAAAAGTAGACAGGAGCATGGGGAGAATGGTTACTGTAAATCTTGCCTTGACCGTGCTCTGCATTCTGAATCTAATGCTCTGTTTAGAAGATACCAGTGGAAAGAAAGGGAAGACAAGAAGAAAAAACGGAAGGGAGGAGGATGGAAGATTGAGTGATGACTTCCCCTCTTCCTTTATTTGGATATTTGAAAAATCCTTTAAAAACTCCAAACCGGAGGAGTACAAAAAAAATCAGCGTTGGAGAATTTATGTGAATCACAATTTTGTGCTTATTTCTTTAGAAATCTTATAATAAAATGATATATCTTGTACCTATATTGTCGCCTTACATGAGCCTGTATTCCTATTACGATCTTATATATATATATATATATATATATATATATATCATATTTGTAGTCACGATTACAATCTTACACATCACGATTTTAGTAACAATGAGAAAATATTTCATGTGGGGTCAGTTTTTCAAAGAAATTATATTGAATTATTATATCGAAGTATGCATGATTGATTTGAACTCAAATTGCTCAGATATATAGGTAACTGGCAACACATTATCTTATTACATGGCCATCAAGAAGCACAGAAGGGTTTATACTATCATGTTTCATGTTTTTTCAGCCATACATTTTTTCATACAAGGAAGAAAATAAATCAAATATTCATAGTATGTATATTCCCTTCCTTTGCATAGTTGCTACATTCTGTTTTGCAAATTTCTTCTTCTGCTGAAAGAAGACAATCAAAGTGAAAGTGATTTTGAGGTGAAGCGAAAGAGACCAGTGGATTGGGAAGCCGAGGGAGGCAAGCTAGAAACAATGTAACTAAGGCCTTTGTTACAAACACAATTCTTGTAGTACTTTCGGCCATTATCCATTTCATGAACATTTTACAAAATGCTTGACTTGGCAATCTTTGATTTATAGGACACTAAAAAATATGGAAAGAATATTTTTAATCAGCATTCAAGGAAACTTTATTATTTAAATAAGAAAACTTCATCATCAAGCAAAGGCAATTGAAATTTGACCTGAATTATTTATTATCTGGCTTGAGGTCATGTCCCTTGCGCTCTACCAATGGGTGGTTGAAATGTTATTAATTGATTATTATAGAAATAATTGCTCATTTTTCATAATAAAGTGAAAGTTTATAAAACTTTTGTATATAAATAATGGGAGTATTTTTCTATAAAAAAAATAAAAAGTATTTTAATTAGGATATAAATGCATTCATGTCAAATTTGATCATGTTAATTTTTTGTTCAAGAGACATAGACCACATAATATTTTACATAGATTTCTACACAAATTCTAAACTCCTTCAACATGGAACTTGGATGAAGATACTGACATGAAAGGGTTGCAAAGTTTTCTAAATTTACAAACCAACCATGCTCCAATCTTTAGCTGAGAAAGTTCTATATAAGAAATTCAAGTTATATAGTTTTCATAGATCTTCGTCCTATATAAATATCTCTGATCAAGTTTTCTGAGAAATTAATGATCATGCATGCCAAAAATTCTCCTTAATTATGTCATATATTAGAATTTTTGAGTCCTGGATGGAACATCCAGAATGAGAATGACATGAAACTGATGTAAATACATATGAAAGTAAGTCAAACGTAAGAAGACCAAAGAATTGAAGTATCATAACATCAGTTTGCAAGAAGAAAAAATAGTGAAAAAATGGCCTATGACAACTGAGTACGGGAGGTGATGGTAATTCGTGAAAAATGGACATATGAAGCTAAACAAACAAACCAAATAAGAACATAAATTGCATGCCAGAATATCAGAAATGGAAATATGAACCATTTCTTCAAGTACTACAATATATTATTTACATTTAAAATTTTGGATGAGCATGTTTAAGACTTCGTTTGGAATGGAATGGAACGGAACCATTCTTTCATAATTTTGTTTGATATCATAATATATTATATTGATACAACAAAATAATATAAGAATGGAATGAAAAGAGTAATTAATGATGATAATATCTTTATAAAAATGATAATAATTTCTTCAATTTAATAATTTAAATCAAATATTTTATTATATGATTTAATATAATTAAAATATATTTATATGATAAATAAATAAAAATTCATTCTTCAAATTCTACAGTCAAAACTATAATTAACAATATTTTTTATAATAAGAGCACAATATATTCTAATTTATTAATTTTTATTTTATAATAAATAATATAAAAATATATTATTTTCAATTATATTATTAAAATATAATTATCAGAATATTTTTATCACAAATATATTGAAAAACTCATATTATTTTATCATTTATTAATATAAGAATACTTTTGAAATATATAAAAGATATAAAAACAAATATATAAAAATAATATTTCACAAACAATGAAATGGCCAATTTCATTGATCCGGTGATGGAATGATCATTCCCCCTTACAATGAGCATTCACATTCTATAATACATACTAAACAAATTTTTTCTTCATTTCTATTCTTATTCTTATTCTATTTCATCCAACTAGGTGCTTTAAATCTTATTAGAATAATTTAATGTTTTTATCTAAAGAAACTAACTTTCTCAATTCATCCTCTAAAAATAAGCTTCTTCAATTTCATTATTTAATGTTTTAATTTAAATCAATTAGATTATACAGTTAATTATTCATTATATTAGTAATAAAAAAAGTTGACATGGCTTAACCGAAGTAACACATGTCCATTAAAATATGACATAGATGTGAATTTCAAAAATAAAAATTCATTAATGTATAAAAAAAGGCTAAAAGATGAATTATACTACTTCAAAAATAAAATCAATTTTGTGATTTTTTAGACAAAAATATATTATGTTTGGTTGTTATTATGAGTTTGTCTGTTATTGTGATTTTTTATATGATTATTGTGACTCCCGATTTATTTTGTGATTTTATATATATTTTTATGATTTTTTTTTCAAATTTTCAATAAATTAATTCTTTTAAAGTAGTAAAACTCCTGTTTCTTGTCCATATTTATATACTTTATTTTGCTGATCATATTTTTGTGATTGTAGGTGTGTTATTATGATTCTTTTAATATCTATGTTCATATCCTTTATTTTAGATTGTAGGATTCAAAGAGAATGTGACAAAAAGGGGGGGAGTGGATGGAGAACGTGACAAAAAGAAAAAAAAAATAGCGAAATCGATGGGAGTTCACATAATCTAGTGGTTTTTTTTTTTTTTTTTTATAGATCTAGGGTTAATTTATTTAAATTAAGAAACTTCTAAATTAATGTAATTATTCATGTCATATGTTAACATATAGGTGACAACTTCATTAAATCATATTAGTATTTTTTGAGTTACTAATTTATCAAATAATTAACAATATGATATAATTGATTCAAAGTAAAATATTGAATAATGAAATTAAAAAAATTTGTATCTTTGAAAAATGAAAACGTTTTAATTACTGATTTTATTATCTTACTTAAACTTAATAGTTTTGAATATCCAAGAAGTTTGGGAGTTTTGTGAAAGATCAAATTCAGACGGTTAAATGTTATTATATCGTTGTATTACTAATATAACTTGAAATTTGTGACTTTGTTTATTTTATCGACTAATCTCAAGATAAATAAATAACTGTGAATGCAAAAATAGTAGTGTATGGAAAAAAGACCAATTTCAATTAAAGATACATCAACTCCAGGAAAAGCTATTCCTATAACAGCGTACCATATCTTCAAAAGAACTTTTTGGTTGCAAAGACAATAAATTGGTTGGTAAAGTTTGAGTTTCAACTTCCACCAACTCATCTACCAAGTCAATTTCTTTTCCTTCCCTACCCACAAATGGACCCCAACAAAAGAAAATTTTAACATATATCACTTCAATACTAACGTCAGATTTCTTATTTAAAATCGTATGATTCAAAGTCACATACCAACTACAAATTAATATATCAACTATCAAATTTAAACTCTTCATAAATACAGGGCCCAATGGAAGTTGAATTCCGCCATGTGACAATGTGACACTCAAATTTGAAAAGTTTTATTACAAATTCAGAAAGTTCCATTGATTCTACTCTACTTTGACCTATGTCGCTTCACTAAGAATCACAAGCAACAACAATCAACTTCTCTTATTCAAAGCAAAGGCAACTATGCCCTTTGCACAGATTTCCCGAAGATTGTCCTTTCTGTGCAAAACCAAGCCAAAACCAGTAAAAAATGAGACATAAATGAGGAGAAACTACTCCATCTAAGAAACTTGTTTGGCTGCTGCAATAACAGCTTCCTTGGTGATACCAAACTCTTTGTATATTCTTCCAGCAGGAGCACTTGCTCCAAACCGATCAATTCCTATAGCTTTTCCCTTGCTTCCAAGAATCTTCTCCCAACCAAATGTTGTTCCCGCCTCAATGCTAACTCTAGCTGATACGGCTGCAGGTAGAACACTCTCCTTGTAGGCATCTGATTGCTCATTGAAGAGTTCCCAGGAAACAAAAGAAACAACTCTGACAGCTTTTCCTTCCTTTCTGAGATCCTCAGCAGCTTTGGCAGCAATTTCCAATTCAGAGCCAGTTCCAATCAAAATGACATCAGGCTTGTTATTTGATGAGTTGTCGGAAATGATGTACCCACCCTTTTCAACTCCTTCAATAGAAGTTCCGGGAAGATTGGGTAATTTTTGCCGAGAAAGGGCAAGGATTGAGGGTCTATTCCTGTTGAGCACAGCAACTTTGTATGCTCCTGCAGTTTCATTACCATCTGCTGGACGAAGCATCAATATATTTGGCATTGCCCGGAAGCTTGCCAAGTGCTCTATTGGCTGGTGGGTTGGCCCATCCTCTCCAAGTCCAATCGAATCATGGGTCATAACGTAAATAACTCCAGCCCCAGCCAGGGCAGAAAGCCTTATGGCAGCTCTCATGTAGTCAGTGAATACAAAGAAAGTTGCGCAATAAGGGATCAGTCCAGGGCTATGAAGAGCAATGCCATTGCAGATTGCGCCCATTCCATGCTCTCTGACACCAAATCTAACATTGCGTTCCTCAGGAGAATCCTTTTGGAAGTTCCCAAACATTTTCAACAGTGTCATGTTGGAAGAAGCAAGATCAGCACTGCCACCAAGCAGGCCCGGAAGAACCTTTGCAAGGCCATTAAGGTTTTGCTGAGATAAATTTCTGGTAGCATCAGCTGCACTCACTGGAGTGTATGTCTGTAAGTTCAAATCAAATTGGAAAGGTGATCAAATTCCAGAGACAAATCAATGGAAGTCAAGTTTTGTTAATTTTAATAATTTTTTAAGCTTTACACACTAGAAATGAGATAGTGGGGATAAAAAGTTCAAAGAGCACACTTTAGGCACCCAGCCTTCCATTTCCTTCCCTTGCACCCCATCTCCCTTTATCCCAAACAAACCATAAGAGTTGCCTCAGTAAAAATTTATTAGCAACCTAAAAGCTTGGAGTTTACTCAATACTCACCGGAAGGGCGCTCTCCCAACCAGCAGGTAATTCACCATTGATAATAGACTTCAGCTCTGCAGCTTCCTCCTTGTACTTCTTCTCATATTCAGCAAATTTAACATTCCACTCTGCTTCAAGTTTAGCACCCTCATGAATGTGTCGACTCCAATGCCTAGGGAAAGACAATTAGATTTCTCTCAGGATCATAATCTCAATAAACAGATGGGAAAAGGAAATAAAACTGCTAACAGCATCATCCTTACTTTTTAACAACATCAGGCACATGGAATGGCTCATGTGGCCATCCAAGGTTCTTCCTTGTGGCATCCACTTCTTTGGCACCAAGTGCACTTCCATGTACACTGTAGGAGTTAGCCTTGTTGGGAGATCCATAACCAATGGTTGTGGTCACCTGTTAAATGGATAAATTCAGCAATAGATAGTCCAACAATAAAGAGGAATAAATCTAACAAATATAGTTTCACATATCACTCTCAGCTTCTCCAATGAGTATGATCAGGAATTATATTAAAAGAATCACATCAATTTTCAAATGCAACAAAGTATTATGAGAAATCCCTTTCCTTTTAATATTAATTCCAAGTGCTTGATAAAATCTGCTATAGTTATATGCCAGAAAACTAGGTACATAATGGTTATGGAAAACTAACCTTAATAAGAGTGGGTTTGTCTTTGACAGCTTTTGCTTCCTTGATGGCAGCACGAATATCATCATAGCCTGTGTTTCCATTCTTTACCCAAATAACATGCCATCCAAGTCCCTCAAAACGTTTCTCAACACTCTCAGTAAAAGCAATCTCTGTGTCACCATCAATGGAAATGTGATTGTCATCATAGAAAGCGATTAGCTTCCCCAGTCCCCAGTGCCCAGCAAGAGAACATGCTTCGTTTGCAATTCCCTCCATTTGACATCCATCACCCAGTATAACATACCTGGAGAAAACAAACCCTTTTATTGAAATCCACAAAAGCAAAGCATTGAGAGTACATGATAAAAAAGGGAGGAAGTTTGTAGTTAATTTACGTGTAATGATCAATAATCTCATTGTCAGGCTTATTAAAACGTGCAGCCAAGTGCTTTTCTGCAAGTGCCAAACCAACAGCATTGGCAGTGCCCTGACCAAGGGGACCTGGACAAGATATGACAATAATGAGTGAATAGAGCATACTCAAGCTAAAAGAGTTAGCAAGAAAGAGTTTTCTCATTAATATGATATCTAACCTGTTGTCACTTCAATTCCAGGCGTCTCAAAGTTCTCGGGGTGTCCAGGGGTTTTGCTTCCCCATTGGCGAAATTGCTTCAAATCTTCTTCCTATTATTCATTTCAGAACAGAATCAATTCACTTCAACGAAATTTCTATAATTATTATATGCACAGTTACTTTTTTTTTTTTTTTCCACAAAAAGATCATTATGAACTCTTGATAGGGCAAAATCATCTGATGAGAAAAGAGGAAAAAAAAAAGTCAACAACTTCAAAAGTCAGCAAATTCAAAACTTGTAAATAAATTCACATATAGATAGTCTAAACAATATGCAGGAAAACACCCACATATAAATTAAAAACTCAAATGACATAAAAAAGAAAAATCTTTTAGAAATTGGGCTAGCAAAATTGAGTATTTGAGACTCTGATTTTAGCAGACAATAGTATAATAGTAAGCAAAGAACATTCAAAATCAAAATTTTTGGTCAGATAGGTGATCCAGATGAATTTTTCAACATTAAATCATCAAACGTTAACAGATCAAACACACAGAAATTCAGAAGCTGAATTATACTCACTTTAACGCTATCGTATCCAGCAAGGTGAAGCAAAGCATACTGAAGCATACACCCATGGCCGGCAGACAACACAAAGCGATCACGGTTGAACCATTGGGGGTTCTTCGGATTGTATTTCATTATCTCGTCGTAGAGAATATGACCCATTGGAGCACAACCCATAGGCAAACCTGGGTGACCGGAGTTCGCCTTCTCGACTGCATCGATGGACAGGAATCGGATCGTGTTGACCGATTTGTCAATCAAAGCAGTATCAGCGGTCTTACCGAGCGTCTCAACTGCTGCCGCCTGAATGGTGGCAGCGGAACCACTCCGGCGGCACGAATTAGAAACGCCGGTCGGCTTGAATGAAGAAGAAAGTGAAGACAGTGACTTGAGGCCAGAGAAGGTTGTGAAGGACACATTGGAAGGTGAAAGACGGTGCGAAGATGATGAACTTGGGGCGTGCAGAGAGGAGGATTTGGCAAAGAAGGCCTGAGAGATAGTAAGAGAGGTAGAGGAAGCCATGCTTTGCCAAGGGTTCGGCGATTTTTGACAGACCCCTTATGGTTTTGTAGAGACAGAGCTCAGAGCTGGGAAGGTCGTTGAGCTTCTCGTCCACAGTGGGACTGACGAGGGAGAGAGAGAATTTCATTATTTTAAGGTTTTAGTTACTATTAAGGTAAATTGGATTTTTAGTCCATTATTTTTGTCACTTTCAATCCGTCTTACAAGTTTTATTGGGTTTAAATTTAATATATTTTATTCCACATCATTCGATCATTTATTTATATATCATTATATTATTAAAAAATTGTTAAAATTTTTTAATATTGATAAAAATTCTAAGCAATATTTGATTTAATTCAAGAAAACGAAAAAAAATATAGAATCAAATAATGATAGTTAGAAAATGTAACATATTATTGATAATTCTATTTCTTATTATTTAATTGAATGATGATTAATATTAATAAATAATAATTAATAATAATAAATAATACATTAGACCATATTCAAAGATAATAATTAGTGATAAACAGTAAATATATTGAGTGATATTTAAAAATAATAAATAATAATATATAATAAATAATGATTAATAATAATGAGATACCATCATCTTATTTATTGATAATTTTATATTTACAATAAATTAACTTTAAAATCATAAATTTATTTCTTTTTACCAAAATGGTACAATATTGGATGGACCAGAACTCCATTTAAATTCATAAATTTGCTTCTTGTCATACAGAAGTGGCACAATATTGGACCTTCCAAAATTTGTTCGAGTGTTTTTATCCACGTGCCAGCATTTTTTTTTTTTTTTTGGTTAAAAATGCTGTAGCAGGAAGTTAAACCTAATAATGGGGTGACTAGCCAACAACCATTAATTCATTATATATCTTTGGATATAGGAATGTAAATTTAATATATATTATAGTATAACAACATTCATAAATAATAAATAATAATTTAATTTTTTATTTATTAAATTTATATAATATAATCAATATTTTGACAAAATAAATATTATAACATGTTAAATTATTTGAATTTATTATATAATTATTTTATGAATTCAAATTCATTTTCATATTAAAATTAAAAATTAATAAGATTATATATATAATATAATTTAATTTAATCGATTAAATTAACTAAATCGTAACTTAATAATTTTTTTATTTACTATTTGATTTAATTTTTTAAAATAACGAGTTTACATGTAATATGTTACCCCAATGATATGTATGTGCTTAACACATCATCCGATATTGCATCAGTATTATATGACGAGGGATAAATTTGAGTTAAATAAACTTTTGATACTAAATTGAGTAAGTGAGTAAGAATAATGACATTATTTTTTATATTTGGTATATGCAATAATCTTAATTCATAAATAAAAGAATGGAAAGTTTAATTTGATTGAAGAATTATACAATTGGGATTTTTGTTAATCACAATTTTAGCTTTGAAGATTTTATACATTAACAAGAAATCGTATTTATTTTAATTTATTCAATCTCATTTATAACATACCTTTATATAATTTGATTTAAATGGGTTTTAATTATACATTGAATATGATTAATTAAATTAGTGAAATTAACATTAATTTAATAAGTGAGAAATAAAGGAAAAATTCATAAAAATATTGTAATAAAAACAAATCAGCTAGCCGACTGGAAAGAGTTGAAACTATATTGGTAATTTATGTTACACGAACACTGATATGTGGATATGGAGAAACATGAACACGGGGATATGATATTTTCAAAAAATATAAGAAACCGACACGTAGGGAATATGTGTAAATAATAAAAATATAAGAGTATATTTATAAATATTAAAAAATATTACGATTATTTGTAAATATATATACATTGTAATTACTATTTTTTCAAATGAAAATAAATACTCATAATATTAAATAACATGACATAATAAATAATAAATTAAAAATTGAGCTTAACTTGTATGTTGAAATAGGGAATATGTGTATGAACTTTTTGAAATTACAGATACGACCCTGAAATCGAACTTGACATGTGTGTCGACATAAGAAACAGATGTCTAAACTTTTTGAAATTACGGATACGACATCGATATATTTTGTGTTAATATCGATGAGTATCAATATCATTTTTAACACCGATATATGAACATAATTATTATATGAAGTATCTGAATCGTAGTTGATAATCATATATCATGGCGCCCCTAAACCATGTTCGAGGGACAAATATATATGTTTTGTGAAAACGATCCGATGGCGGCTTGAAAGAGCAAAAGTGGTCCCAAGTGAACAGCTTGTAAATGCGTAGACCTAATTTTACAGCTCAACTTTATTCAATTTGAATCTCCTCCGGTCCTTTGGAAGGATTTAGTACCACGTGTGAAATGGAAAATGAATAAAATTAAATAAGGAAAATAAATATAATGATAATTGTCATATTGTTTGACTATTTGGTTTAGAAATAAAATAATTGAATTTATGATTTTTTTTATTATTTGTTTTATTTCTGAATAAAAGATAATTAATTATTTTTTGTAAAAATAAATAATTATTAATAATAAAATTATATTAATAACAAAAAAAATTGTAGTTAAAATTTAAAAATTATAATAATTTTTTTTAAAATGAACTTCATTATTGAAATTATAATAATTATATCAGGTATCTTTTTCATGGCATTATAAACATTCAGTTCATGCTAATTACCTGACATGAATAGGTCATGACAAATTTTTATTTATAAGTCGCATTCAAAATTATAGGTACGTGGATAGCTTTATGTCTTTCTTTCTTCAAACTTGATAGAAATTATCAAAAATTTTGACTCAGATAATATTTAATATTTCTTAAATATTTTGCCATCCTTTATAATTCAAATTCAGTCTTAAATTCTTATATGTGTGAATATAATAAATTATTCACTCCTATTATAAAAAAAAAAAAAAAAAAACTTACTAGAGATTGATATTAGTAAATTGGTGAATATTGATCCAAATTAATTAGCTGACTCATATTATAAGTTAACTTACTCATCACTTTACTTCCTGTTAATATTACACCTAGATTTATATTGTTTTGATAAAAATATTACAAATTACAAAATTTAAACAATTTGATTTCAACTTACATCATTTGTCGATTCCCTTTATTCAAATTATGACAATTATGTATATAAATGCATGAACGTGCACAAGATTAGTTTTGACATAAAAACAAGAGAAAATAATTATTAAGAATTAAAATTATCGAATAGCAACCCAATAATTTTCGTAAAATTACATGTAAAGCATATAAAATTAGAAACTAAACCAAGAATTATCACAAATCCAAGCAAGCTAACCTTGAAGGGTAGGTAAGAAAGTTGGTAAAAATCATGCTATTGCTTTGAATTTAAGATAGGTTGACACACAAACAAAACTGCACAGTTGGTTGTGAAAAGGCCACTTTATGGTGTTCAAATTATATTTAATTATTTGATTAGCCGCCATCAATTTATAATTAATTAAATAATTTATATGTATAAACTTTTTTCTTTTATAATATGTATTTGAGTATTTCCCTACTCATTCAACCAGCCTTGCACTTTGGCCCTGGGCATTGGGCAGACTAATTATTTGGTATAGATTATGCCAATAATTAATTATGGCTCAAATTATATTATAATTAATTTTTTTAGTGTATTAGTTAAGTTTTAGAAGTATTTAAGAATTAATTTTGAGTCAATATTATGATTGAGTAATTTATTCTTTGTAATTAATTTTTCTCTTTTTAAAAGTCTTTCAACATTAATTTCTTTCAAGAAAACTAATTATATTTAAAACTCATCCAAACATAAAATGAATTTATACATTCAATTTATCAATAGTTAATTATTTTCGTGAATAAATTCTTAAATGCATCATGGGTAAAGAGAACTAGATAACGACCCGGATTAAAATATAGATAATTAAGAATTTATAAAAAATTTTAAAAAAGTATAAGCTAAATGCATATAATATAAATATTTATTTAAATAAATAAAATATTTGTAATTTATAAAAATTTAAAGGGCCATAAGCCCATCAATGTTGAATAAGGATCCAGATAGTGGAAAGAAAACGTCAAGACATGACATCATTGTTGATAATTGTACGGTGCTTTAATGTGAAACGATATTTGAGAATATATGCAATGCTTGACCTTATTGAATTGAAATAGTTTTTGAATCAACCACGGTAGTTTCGGCTTTTCTGAGAAGATGCCACAGACCAATAATTTTTTAGGGTTTTGCTATGACACGTCTTTAAAGAAATTTTACAGGTTTTTATAATAATTTAACGTAGAAGTCTTAAAATTTATAATCTTACAATTTTCTTATAAAAAATTATAATTGTGTACAAATTTTACATATAATAAACCTATAAAAAATTATAATAATTTTTTTTCTGAAAACTTAGATTTCTATGAAAATATTGCAACTTTTAGGTTTTGTTTATTTTATTGAAAAATATTTTATATAAGAAAATCTGATTTGTATATATATAATAAACGACTTTTATGTTATTTATATATTTTATGATTAATAAAATAATATGATATCATGATAATAAAAGAAAATAACTTTCTTTAAAATAATAAATATTATTTTTTACTACATTCCGCATATGTAACATTGAATATATAAAATATTTTATAATTATAAGCACAAAAAAAAAATACTTTTATCAAAGATATTTTCCATCAAAACAAATAGAATCCTAATAAAAAAGTTACGTGTTATAAGATTTCATACCAAAAATTATAAAAATATATGATACTGAACGCATCCCAATTTTCTATTAAAAGAAAAATTCATAGTTTCACGAAGCCACAAAAGAAGAGTCCAAAGAATCGATGCCCAGACTCTTGTTGACACGACCACCAAACTCCAAAAGGTAAAGAATAATACTTACCACATAACTTACTTTTTCTTAATCTCTCACTTTCTACATATTTAAAATTGATTTCAACTGTTTTAAACTAATAGGGCTAATTTTAAATAAATTATTCCATTGCACTTTGCATTTTTTAAAGTTAGAAAAGCATATAAATTAAGCCTCTTCCCACTAAACTTGCATAGGCAGGATGTGTTTCATTTATACATTAAAAGGAAAGCATATTCAAATTTAATACCTTCAGCAAATTAGAATCCCCCACTGATCACAGTGACTAGATATTAAAAGAAATAAACTAACAATAAGCCTAATGAAAATTCAACATTGAACATTGAGTAGGCTGTTTTAAAGTTTCTAAACTCAAATTCTATCAAGCAAGTATTGTAGAAAAGCAAAATAGAACACATGGATTCACCTTACGATGTCCAAAGATTAGAGGGGAGAAAAAAAAAAAAAGTAGAAGCAGAATTAGGGAGGAGAGGTTGAGTTTTTGACTGAAATTTTCTATTCAAAATCTCACATCATTTTGACTCGTTTACTGCTAGAAGTAGAATTACGAATCCCTCTACTGGTGACAGAATATGATGCAGATGCTGATTTAAGAGAGGGGGACTTGTCAATATATGCATACCGTTCATTGCTATTCCAGAACAAGATGATTCTGTTTGTGCACGAATGTGACCAGCTATCACCTGTTTGGCATCACAACAAAACTGCATAAGAACCGCCCTCAAGGGATAGCGGAAGATTTGCTATAGAAGCTAATGGTCTGTTTTGGAATAAGGAAAATGAGAAGGAAGAGAAGAAAATGGAGGGTTATTCTCTTAAAGAATATAGATACACGAAAAATGGAGAAAAAAGGATAATCTTTTGTTTTCTTTCCTTTCTTTTCCTTTCCGATACTTTCAAACAAATTACAGAGCTATGATAAGGGAGATGTGAAAGCAGAAATAACACTTACCCAGTGCAAGAGTCAGTTGAAATGAACCTTCAGTATACTTGGTTGTCACTTGATTCAACAGAACAACCTGCCACAGGAAGAGGTTATAAATGGGGGCAGAAATAATAAGATGACAGAAAAGCCAATAGAAGACCTGGTGACATCCAATCAATGAAGCCATTTTGTGAAGCAAAATGCTACCAGGAATAACTGCGTTTTTTTTTTTGGTAACAATTTATAGCAATTTAAATCGGCAGTAAGAAAGGTCTAAATTCAATCAGAAGACCTCTGGCAAGCAGAATAAATTGATTCTTACAGCTAAGCTGAACTTTCTCGCAAGCTTCATCAACTTTAAAGCCATTTCACCAAGTAATCGAGTCCTGAGGGCCATATCATCAAAATCTTGACGGAAGTGGAAAGTAACACTGTCAAGAATGATGATTTTTACCTGTAATACTGAAAACTGATCATAACGGAATCTTTTAGTGTTTCAACATGCATCAAATCAATTGGTTTGAGATCCACCCCAATACATAATTTAAAGTAAAAGGAAAGAAAGCCAAAGCAAGGCCACTTCACAGCCTATAACTCTTCATAGGCTGTGAAGTGAAGGAATAAGGGAAACACAATTTATGAAGCATCTACAAGATATTTGCTGAAAAATCAAAATTCAACATATGGAATACTGTACCTACATCTTTATGCTCTGAGATGAATTTGTCTAAGTAATTTACTACAGCAACTTGCTCAGTATAGCTGCAAACACGAAAATAATATATATTTTCCAAGATACTATTAGGGTGCATTTTAACTTCAGAAGCTTTAAAATCCTTCCGAAGAAGGTGACCATAATCTGACATGTCTTCTATGCATGCTTCAGCAATCTGTAAAACACGCTCCACCATAAAGCTGCCCTCAGTATCTGAGTGTCATAAAAGGATAAGAAGCACACTCAATGACCAGTATTGAATGCTTGACAAGGATTAAAAATCTATGTTAAGGCTTTTTACCAATGTATATTGCCTTCCCACCAACACCACCATATTCTACTGGAATCTGAACATTGACTGCAAGTTGAATGCTGTACAAGAAAATATTAATCATTACTAATATACCCAAATAGTTCACAAAACAGTGGGGAAAGGAGTAAGCGTAACATGGAGTTGAATTAGGACATCAAACCATACCCAATTTGTGTTTTACCGATGCCTGGAACTCCACCTAAAAAGGGAATCAAATCACAATCCATAAAAGCACAGGAAAAGGAAATAAGGAGAAGCAAAAAGCTAAGAATTCATGCTCATAAACATTTTATATAATGTTTATTTAACCAATAGTCAAGATAACAGATTCCACAATACAAAGAAAAGGAAAGCAACTACTAACCAATTTCAGTGACTTCTTTGAAGTTAATTCCTCCACCGAGGATGTTATCCAGATCCACACAAGATGTGGTGATGCGTGGGGACAATTTTTCCTCATTGAGCATAGCCCAAGCAGTCTGACCACCTGCATGACATTGTGACACAAACTCAATATGAAGAGCAAGCAGAAAAACCTAGATTTGTTTGAGATAGTTGACAGAGTCTTGATCTGAAGAACTATTGGAGTATATCAATATACATCATAATAGAAGCATCAAAATAAATATTCCAATGACTGAAGATGGCATGATACATAACTTTTAAAACACTAAATATTGCTAAAAGAAATATGCCTTTTTACTTCCTAATTGAACATAGCCTCTTGTTCCTTACTTTCACTTATCAATGATAATCACATAGTCATGATGGGAATGACTTTGGGCACGCCAATGCAGCATATTATGAGCCCAACCAACAGAAGCATTGCTCAAAAATTGACACAGATTCGAAAGAAGCCCACAGTAGGATTATAAAGGGAAGAAAACAAGAGTAGAACAAAAAGTGGTGCATGATTATACATGAAACAGCGCATAATAACATGAAAATGGGTGAAACCCTATCAAGCCATAATATGCAACAAGCAGAGTATATATTCAATACTGGAAGGAGGGTACACAAGGTTACATCATGCAATGTGTGACATAGAAAATAGTCAAAAACACTTCGTCTTCCTCATAATGACATATTGATGGAGCAGTTGCAATTATCTGAAGAACTGGAAATAGAAGTACTTATGCATTATAGATCATAATGACATACCACTAACAGTAGCTGGGCTTCCATTTGACCCATCCAACCTACTAGTATGTGATGCTATTTTCTGAATTTCAATAGCTTCACTCGTTGATACTTCTATATCTGTTCAGGTAAAAGTATTAAAAACAATCATATCAGACATATAAACCAGACCAAAAATGAATCTGTAGGGGTTATAAATACTGACTAGTGAGAGACTGCATTATACTTCTATAAAAAACAAAACTATAGCATTCAGTATGCACTATTAGTCATTCTCTCCCAAAAAAAAAATTGAAACATACCTTAAAATAGATAAACACCCCACAATGCCAAATACAGATCCCCAGAAATTATCACTCCAATACGCACACATCACAATCATAAATGGCAGAAATGATAAAAACCAATCCAACAAATATAACCTCACAAACCCACTTTCCTCATAGACAAAAGAATTGGATAAAGAAAATAAAAATCAAAGCAATCAAAGATTTAAACTCCAATCAAAGATACAAGAGACCGAGCAATAACGATTTATTCGACGATACGGGCGAATGACTCAGAATATACCTAGTGCAAGGTCGGTAGCAGAAACGGAGGCAATGGCAGTGAGCTTAGTATATCCAGCTGATAAGAGTTTGCCTCTCTTTGATGCAGAGATCGGTAATCTTCCCACTTCCATCTCTGCTCAACAGTGCCACCTTGAGAGGGTAAAGTTACAGTTCTGGCGCTAAATTGCTAAAAGTTCACAGCTTTGGCTTCTAAACAGACTTGGGTCTCGAGCACTGAAAACATTTCCAGCCATCGCAATTTTGGAAAAGAAAAAATACGCTCACTTCCGATAAAGTTTATTCATATTACAGAATTGTTAACTATAGTTCATTTTTTTCACTCGCACCTTTACCCCTCCTTCCAAATCATAAATATCCCATTGCCAATTTACCCATGTGGCTTTTCCGCTTTTTCAAACAGTGAAGATGAGCTACTTCATAAGTGGGTTGAGATATAAACGGCTAGGGGAAATTATATTGTACTCCCCTAAATTTAGTCTAATTATATCTAATGCCCTTCATCTTTCAATATTATATGTTAATATCCTTTAAAGATAACCATCATTATAAAATTAGACTTTTAAATGTGGCATATTATATGACATGGTCTCACCTAGTTTGAAGATATTACCTTTGAAAATTTTTGTATAAATTTACCCTCTATTCCAAGAATAAGAACACCAATAAGATTAAAATTTTTGACTAAAATGCAAATTTGGTTCCCCTATATTTCAAATTAGTTTCATTCTTGTCTTTTAAGAATTTTTTAAAATAATTTTATCCCCTAACTTTTAAAAAGTATACAAATTCGCTAATAACATTAACTTCATTTGTTTTTGGTAATAGAAACTTCTTATTGGCACACATGCTGGCTTCCTATTGTTAGTATGGATATCATAGGAATAATTGATTGTAATGGCATAAAAACTATATATCTTAGCATATTTGATAAACATTACATTTTATAAATTTATTTTAAATGTATGTATATATATATATATGTTTTGATATATGAATACTATATTAGATAAAGTCCTTGAAATATAATTGTGTATAAATTAATTACAATTAATATTGTAATAATGAGATAATTTATACAGATTATTATATTTCTAAATATCTACGATCATTGAATTATTGAGAAAATATGATATCAATTATTAATGAGTATACTATCATATGTTATGTCACATTATTCTTACAGAATGTAGTGATCTTATATACTATATATATGTTGATATCTGAATAAGACATATAAGTATATGTTATAGAACATATGATTGGATTAACCCACCCTAAGAAACCATATGAAATGTTAACATGTGTTAATGGACTTTTTGTGTGAAAGCTGATGTAAGTTATCCTTAAACTTGAGATCTATTATAGGTGATTTTCGGATAGTACAAAATGAGTTGGCCAAGGCTTAATGAGGGACTAGCCCGACCAAAAGAGGCGCAGAGCCAAGATCACATAATAAGAACGCTAGATAACTAGTCGCATACTCGAAGTCTTGGACGAGGTCGAAGCAGTGACCTCAAGCTCACTAAGCAAGGAGCTCCGATTCACTAAGACAAGGCGAAGCTTTGTCCGTCTCCTATAAGGCACGTTCTAGCTAAGCCAGGAAGCAGGACCATCACACATAGTGCGCCGATTGCATAGCGTGAACTCAAGTTGCTAAAGTCGGATACCCTTGAAACTTAGATACTGAACGCTTAAGTCAAATCAACGGTCAGAGGCACATTCTCCCAGATGATAGATTAGCTCTCGAAACTTATACATCAGCCTCCTACAGGCCGACAGAGATCTACTTAGCATTAATTGCCCACAGCAGTTGATGTGATAGATTTACGAACTGTAAAATTACTCTTGTAAACCCCTCCATTTCTATAAATAGGGGGATCATTGTAATAGATATATAGTGAGATATATGCAGAAACTCTGCTAAAATAGTGAGGAACGCTGTAACTCTATCCGACTAGACAGAGAAACCACCATTTATAGTAAATAAAATCATCATGGATGTAAAGGCCAAACTGGTTTTAGCCGAACCATGTTACAAGCCCCCGGTGTTCATTGTTCTTCCTCCCTTTTCTCTCTATTTTCCTGCTTTTATTTGCAGTTCTCTACTTGCAGCTTGGGGATTTCAAGGACTATCCCTATTGACTAAGATTTGGTCCACATAACCAAATTTTACCGTCAACAAGATCAATATAGTATCTTATGTTTAGAGTTACGTACTTTAATATTATTTTAGACATGCACTCTTAAAGAGTATTATGAATGATAATTGGGTGCATTATGAAATACATGAAAATAGTAATTAATCAAGAAAGAATTCCTCCTCCTTAATAACAAAGAAAGATATTCAAAAGATGTATTGATACTTGTGCTACGATCAAAATCATATGCCTATGTATTAATACATACATAAAAGGGGTTTTATCTATAGTCAATTGTGAGATAGCGTATAGTTAAACATGTACCTATAATTGGATATTCAAAATTAGGGTTGACACTTGAAGTATATCCTAAATCTAATTTGAATATCAAGAGATAAAGAGATTGAATTACATATTAACACCTTGTTATAAAATGTTTTGATTTCCAAAAATCTATTATTGGTATTTGAGTGGTCATGATGTTTTGATAGAAGCCAATCATGATCTACGAATTTATTTGAATAATTTAGGAAAATTATATTTGAATTAAAAAGAGTTTTAATTCAATTAAACTTGTAAAAGTTTGTAATAAATTTATTGTTAACATGCATGAAAATCTAATAGATTACACACAATAGAATCTCTTTGATCCAAAGTTAAAGAAAAGTTAGAATACCAAATGTTCTGAATTCAAGTGTTGAATTAGTGAACATTTTAGAAATTTGAAATGATTAATTAAGTATTCTAATATGATTAGAAGTGTTGATTAATTAATGTTTTAATAATTCTAATAAATGTTACAATCATTAAATAGTAGCAAATTTTTAATGTTAATATTTAAATATATTGACGATTGATTTTGGTAATCGATCACTTGAGGGTTCTGAAACCCAAACTGCTATAGAAAGACGAGAGAATACAGAGAAACAACAAAAGAAAGAAGTAGACAAACCAAATGAACACAGAGTTTTTAACGTGATTTGGCTAAAGCCAGTATAGCCCTTACATCCATGGTGGTTGTATTTGCTATTTACGGTTGTTTCCCTGTTCAGTTTGACAAAGTTTTGATATAAAAGCTTTCTCACTATTTAGCAGAATTTCTACATATGTTTCTTACCTACATATTACACCTCTCTATTTATAGAAGCAGGGAAGGTTATAAATTGTAATTTCACACTGTAAAACTATGATCATTGCCGCAGTGGGCAATAAATGCTTGGCATCGAGCAATAAATGCTAGGCAAATCATTGCTAATCTCTAGAGGCTGATTTGCCAATTAGGAGTGTGTTTCAGACTATGTCACGTCCCAATCCAGGGCACGTGACCGGCGTAGAAGGTCACCATCAGGGAATCTTTTCTATTAGGATACCCCCTACAAGCCTTACCATATAACATGACTTAACAAACTAGTGCACATAAATTCCATTAACCTACCAATATAAATTTATTATCGCTACCAAAAATTCGATAAAATTTCCTCTGTTTATAAGACACCTGGCCACATGGCCCACATAAGAATCATCAAAGGCTACATGCCCATCAAACCTATATAACAATAACAAAACTAAACTGTGGCCCAGGCTATATAAATCACATTTTATTGGGCATCCAATCAACATGTACAACATATGCATATGCATTCCTATCCAACTGCCATATCACA
>JANHAO010003118.1:0-26885 GCA_026873985.1 Saraca asoca | reverse complement strand
CATGTGCAACTCTAAAAGTAACATGACACAAAAATAGAGAAAACAGATTTATCTAGATTTTTGAACATAGGATTGTTTGCTACTTACTCTATTAAGTTCAATGTATTTTCTATGGTAATAAGTGTATATAATTTATGAGTAATATCGGTCACACATACTTTGATTCACTGAACACTCAATTGACAGAATCAAAATGATTAGACAATGAGTAAGACCCGGTAAATCAAATTCAATCGTTGATTGATAATAAATGAAAATAGAAAGTAAGTATTTTTATACTTTTTAAATTTATTCAAAGACCTAAGCTCATCAACGATAATTGGTGAAGACTAAAGATGAAAATAGCAATTAATAAAATGAGAAAAGCTCAATTTAGCTCAAAGATTGTCTTCTTGATAAAACAAACTTACCTTTCATTCCATTTTCCTGCTTCCACCTATATGGAGTAAGTGTGCATAAAATCCCAACCTCAAACTAGTTAGCTTTTACCTTCACCCATCATTTTTAAGAGAGTTACAAAAATAGAAATCAATATATTATCAATATTTTCGAAGTAAACAGAACAACATAGATTTCCTAGGGTAGTCCCCTCTTATCTATAACAACAATAAAACAGAAGTAAAAATCGATTCCAGATTTGTTTCAGATTAACTCTGATCAGGCTGGCGTATCTCTTCCTTTATCAACGGTAAGAGGCCGAACAGTATATAAAAGTTCCAACTGAATTTAACTACCACAGCCTTATCCTTTTTCTCTAACAAATCTTGGCATTTTCTCTTGCTCTAAAGCTAGCATTATCTGTTCATGTTCTCAAAAACTGTCTTAGGCCATTATCATAAAAGAGTCCCTCCTATGTGCTCATTTTGGTCTTGACATATTGCAACCAAAATCTACTGAATTATTGACTCATCAATATGGAAATGGTTCGATTTGCTATTGCATTTCTTTTCATGTTCAACTTGACAATCCTTCCTTCTTGGGCTTCTCTATTTCCATTGCCAAACTTATTTGAATCTCACAAAATTCATCGTCATTATGGATATTATGGGGGACATGAACATGAACCGCCATTTGAACAAGTTGAACCAGAACAAGTTCAACCAGAACAGCCGGCTAAACAAGAGGTGGATCAACATCAGCTTCAAAAAAACTTCTACGAGGAAAGTTGCCCAGAAGCAGAAAAAATTGTGGCTGCTATGGTTGCCAAGATTTTTAAGCAAAATCCAGGTGCATTGGCTGCCCTCCTTCGTCTTCATTTCCACGATTGCTTCGTTGGTGTGAGTTCTCTTTTCTTTTCTCTCAATTCTTCATGACCAATTAAAATGAGTAGCATGTATATGTTTAACTAGCATCATTTTTTCTAAAGGAATTTGGATTACAGAAAGCAAGTATAAGTCTCATCTTTCCCATAGTTGGGGAGCACTTGATGCTTAAACTTTAATGACTTCCAAGTGATATTGTGATGAGTTTCTAATTGAATTCATTCCATGCGGGAAACAGGGATGTGATGCCTCGATTTTGCTAGACTCTACACCAGGACAAGAGAACGTGGAGAAAAAATCAGCTGCTAATGTTGAATCTCTCAAAGGTGCTGATATCATTGATGACATCAAGGCACAGCTCGAACAAAAATGTCCAGAAACTGTATCATGTGCTGATACATTAGCATTTGCAGCCCGCGAAGCTCTGGTACTAGCCGGGTTACAACGGCATGCGCAGTTGGGTGGTCGTAGGGATTCACTAGAATCCTTTGCTACTAATGCAGATATCTTGCCCAATCCCTACTGGACAGTTGATCAAATGTTGGAGTTTTTCAAAAAGAAAGGATTCAATGAAGAAGATATGGTTGTTCTACTTGGTGCGCATTCAATTGGTAGTGCTCACTGTGCTTTCTTCAGTGACAGACTATACAACTACAAGCAAAGTGGGAAACCAGATCCGAATCTAAACCTCAAGTTCCTTGGTGAACTGAAAGGGATATGCTTGCCCCCAGCTCCAAACCAGATACCACCAAATACACCAGTTGACTTTGATGAGACACCAACCAAACTTGATAATCTGTATTTCAAAAATCTCGTGCAGAATAAAGCATTGCTCGGTACTGATCAAGGAATGGCTAGTGATCCCAGGACTGCTCCGTTTGTAAAAAAGTTCGCAGAGGATGCTCGAGACTTCACCAAGAAGTTTACGAAGGCAATAATAAGGATGGGTGCACTGGATGTTCTCACCGGGAACAAAGGGGAGGTGAGGAAAATCTGCAGATCCACTAATTAGACTACATTTCTTTTATATTTTATTTTTTTGGTGAAAATTAGGCAAAATATTTGGAAATTAGGCCTTCTTTGGCACACCCACAGGATAAGTGCCGATACAACAAGGGTCATGGGATGGGATAATATGGTGTAGGAAATGTACATATAAGCTTTTATGCTATGTAGTGCTTGATGCCTAATATATATAATTGTATACTATATATTATTTATTTTAAAATAAAAGATAATATATAATATTAAAATTTTATTTAAAATAAAGAGTAAATACATATTTTAGTCCCTCACCAATTTAGTTTGTATCAATTTAATTTCTAAAAGATTTTTAGTATTAATTTACTTATTTAGTTATTCAATTATACCTATTTTAATCTTTTTGTAAGTCTATTATTTAAATTTTTAAAATAAGATATAACAACTAATTTTTTTATATTACTGTGCTATTATGGTCATATATTTATTCTTCCTACATAAGAAAATAAATTATTGTTTTAATAATTTGCTATTAATTATTCTGATGATAGATTAATATAGAGATTTGATGAGACATAATTGAATAATTAAAATATTAAGTTGAGATCAAAATTCTTTGCAAGACTTGATTAGGTTTAATTGAATAACTGATAAACTAAATTGATACTAAGATTATTTAAAGGATTAAATTGATATATACTAAATTAGTGATGAACCTATATAGGTGTTAGTTTAAAATAAAATTATCTCAATATGTGGTGATAATAGTAGAGGAAAAAATGTTAATAGTGCATAATGGTAGTAATGTTTAGTGGATTGGATGATGGTGATATGGTAATAGTAGTGGAGATGAAATGGTGATAATGTATAGTGGTGATGATAATGATATTTAACAGATCCGATGGTGGTAATATGGTGGCATTAATGGTTGGTAATGATGGTGGTGGGAGTTGTTGCTATTATTGGGATTGCATGGATTATCATCGCTATCACATTAATGTCAATGATAATGGCAATTGTTGTTACATTGGTGGTTGTGGTAATGATGACAATGATAACAGTAGCAACTGTCACATTGATTGTAGCGGTAACAATGACAGTGATGAATGATAAATAGTAATGAGTAGTTAAGCAAATGATAAAGTAAAAATATTTTTCTTATTTTTTAAAAATGGTGATAGTGAGTTGTTGTCACATAGGTGGTGGCCTCATATTCATTGTAATGCAACAATAATGATAATAGATAGAAATTAGTAATAAAAAAATTGATAGATTAAATATTTTTTTTCCTATTTTTAATTCAAACTTTGTTTATTACATTTTATCTTTCACCCCAATATCTTACGTATAAGAAAGGAAAATGTGTAAAACTATAATATAGTTTACACATTAAACATATGATAAGACTTTGCATAACTTATCCTATATTATAGGTCTTATACAGTCCATCAAACAAACCTTAGAGTCGTTTGGTTAGATGTGATGAAATGGAATAGAATAGGAATAAGGAAGGAAATAACAAAAAAATTTATTTGGTTAATACTATAGAATGAGAATGTTTATTCGTTAAGGAACGACCATTTTATCAAAATAGAATTTCCACTCCATTACCAAAGTAATAAAATGACCATTCAATCATTTATGGAATGGTTTTTTTACATCTTTGTCTCTAACCTCTTTTTATTTAATCTAAAATTATCCTTATATTAATAAATAATAAAATAATATTAACTTTTAAATATTTTTACTATAATAATATTTTGGTAATTATATTTTTAATAATAAAATTTAAAATAAGATATATTTTTGTTATTTATAAAATAAATATTATTTAATATAAAATAAAAATTAATAAATTATAATTTATTATACTCTTATTATAGAAAAAAATTTATTAATTATAATTTTGATAATAGAATTTAAAATATAATTTATTATTTACATAGAAATTTATTTTCTTTATATTAAATTATATAATAAATAATTCAATTTAAATTATTGAATTGAGTAAATATTTACTATTTTTATAAAAATATTATCATTATTTACCATTCTTTTTCCATTTTATTCATATATTATTTTATTTTCTCAAATATAAAAATGGAATGGAATAATCATTCCTATCTTAACCGTAACAATATATATATATATATATAGAGAGAGAGAGAGAGAGAGAGAGAGAGAGAGAGAGAGAGAGAATAATTATTCAATTCAATTCCATCTCATTCTCATTTCCTTAGTCTTTTTAATCTTCCATTTTTTCACTCCATTCTTTAATGTCCGGTAACTTACTGGCACTCTGATTAATTTTTCTGTGGTTCTTCCTGCATTGTCACGAGAGTAGTATTTATAAATATTTAATTGGTTTCATCTTGGCTTCCCTTTTGAAGTTTTTAGAGCAAACGGAAATTGATGGCAAGCCGGAAAAACGCTATAAAACTAATATTTCATGCACTAGTAAAACCATGTAATTAGAATCTGGCAATGAGGCAGGATGCTTGAAGGAAAAAAATCCAGTTCAAACCTCGTTCCAGTTCAACCGGAATATTTTGTCAACAGTTGACATGGTAACCCAAAATAAAAAATATTACTTATACATATAAACTTGTTTACACTATCTTATTTTGTATATATGACATAATTTAAATATAACCAACTCTACTTCTATTTGCACATATAGCACTATTCTCCAAGAATAATGTTAATAAACTAATCTAACTTTATGAGCAATAGGTCGTAAGGATTGAAATCGAATAAAAATTAATTCTCATAGAATTGAACAAGAAGTTTGTCGACACTTGAAAAGGCCATAACTTTTTTCTTTCCGTAGTATACAATGAAGCCACAACCTTGTTGTGATTAATAGCAAATTTGACGAGGAAGGAACACAGTTAATGATAATAGCCTTTAACCATGCTTAAAAATTACATCAATGATTCTAGACAACAATTATCTTTCTAAAAATATGGTTGATTATTTTTTAATTTACTTCGCAAAAAGTTGAATGATTGAATAGAAGGATTGTCATTAGTAATTTGGCATAACAGTTTAAACTGATTCTATTTCCACGAGGTTTTGTTTTGTATCGGGAAACTTCGCCAAAACAACATTCACATCAGAACTAGAACAATTAGTTTTGACAGAATATCTTGAATTCACTTGGTATTCGAACCAATTTGAGATAGCTACTTTTTCATTTTTCAGAGTTAGATTCATCGCAGCTACCTAGTTTTCTAGGATAGCTAATTGCCAGACACCACCTAAAAGAAGCTAAGATGCCATTTAACCTCGAATCAGTAAGTCAAGTAACCTGGTTATAGTATTCTTTACTTAAACCCACACGGTTTGGGCTGAATGCGATGAGGCTACCTTGATCCAGTAAACTTCTTCCGATGTCATTTTCAACACCACGGACAACTACAGCAACATATCGCCTCCTAATTCGCTAATTACTTTCTCCACCTTGGCCAACATATCTAGTAACAAGAAAAGAATATATCATGATTTCAAAAAGAAATTTTATCTGCCCATGTAATATTGTCTAAAGAATATATAGCAACAAGCAAATGGTAGTTCGGACATCTAACAATGCATAATCAACGACTACCACTAATAGAAATAAAAGCCTGTGGACTGCATAAAAATACTCATTCAAGCCAGAGAAGAACAAAAAATTTGCAGGCTTTTTTGCTCAAGTTACTTCCCTAGAATAGATAAAAGAATTATGAAAAAAAAATGGCACACCATGCTTAGCAACTGTAGATCAAGATAAGCAATTTTCAAGAAATCTACCTTGGAAGGAAGAATCTTCCATGTACTTCTGCAAGAAAAGCAAACAGATATTAACAATTCAGTTATACTTACCATAGAGCAGAATAAATATCAGAAAAGAAATGTAGTTCCAAAGTATCTCGTTATAGATAAGTTTATATTATAAAAAGCACCACATCAATATAATTTTGTAGATCAGAAGTATTTATCAGTAATGTCTTGGCAAATGTTCCAGAAGATACATACCGCAATTTGAGACTTGAGATCATTTTCCTCGGAAACAGTAGGTTGAGCTGCAAAATAAGATTTTAGTCATATGAAATTGGTTCAAGTATGATGTCAGAATAAATCTAAGTATGTTACCAGATAATTAGACAAATCACCTACCGTGTTTGATCTCAGAGCAATCCATTAGCAATGAAGTGAAACTCGGAGGCAAGGCCGGGAGGATTTCTTGAAAGTTGTGACCAGAATCATTTTCCTTTTCTTCTGTACGTGAATATCGTTCTCCTTCATTGTTCAGACTTGGTGGCATTTGTGGAGTGTAAGTATCAACAGGAGCCAGAATGCTCAGTTCCTCACGAGCTCTACAATATACAGCAAGCCTCAGTATATATTTCCTCTATCACAATTCAGTCGAGTTATATCTTCTCCAGTTGGGGGAAGGAAAGAACTGATGTTCCTAAAAATGGAAATAATGTATATTGAAGAGTGAGAATTCATAATATATCAGGACACCATCACTCCTTCCCTTCCCTTCTCCCCATCTTGACCTGTAGCATTGAATATTCCTTCTTACGTGTTTGGATGCTTATTTGAAGACACGAAGCCAGATTGGGATGAGATTTCAGATGCAAAGTCAGTGTGTAGAGGTTCTGGATCCTTACCATCTTTCAAGAGCTCCTGCAGAGGAACATAAAGATACAAGAATTGACAAGAAAATAAGGTATTAGAATGCTTCATTCACTGTGTTTTTTGGGCAAAACTCATATTTTGACAAGCAATGGTAAATTCACCTTCAAAACTTTTATAAATGATTGTGTTTCACAAATTGATGCAAATCGCAAAGCAAACTTCTGTATCTGTCAAAAAGGCAAAACGATTATGAAAACCTCTGTAACTTTGATAATCTGTCTATAGAACCTATGAGACAGTCCAAAATAGTAATAATAATAATAAAATTATAGGTGAGCTATACTTGCAACCAGCCTAAAATGTGCACAATTAAATATGAATCATGTAGGGCAATCTTGCCTCTCCCACAGGATCTCTGTAGCTCACTAGTACAGTTCTGATGCCTCTGGCAGGAAAATCAGACACGCATGACACCTGAGGCCAGGAAAAATGCAGCTTGGAAATGTAGTGCTCTTCCTATCAAATATTGGAAAATGCATAATCAGAATTTGAAATTTTAAATAAGCTTTTTTTGGAAAGTTTACTTCTAATTTCAAGAACACTGGTAGAAACTTGCAACAATTGAGCAACAGGTCCGTTCATTAGTCTGAGAAAGTCTCCAGGTCACTTCATAGCAATAGAAATATCAAGTGGAAGAAAAGAGAGAGATGGTGCAGTACTAAGCTACAGAGTGTTTCTAATTAAGCAGTTCTATTATCTATCTGTTTATCTGCACACACACGAGCAGAATTTCACACCTATGTATCGTGTGAAAAAAATCCGCACAAAGACAGAAGTACAGAACAGTGTCAATTCAGGACAACTAGACCCTGTCGCTGCTATTCAAAAGAGGAGATTCACAACCACATTTTGAGCAAAAGAGTTTAACCAATACCTTTAGATTACTTGAACTTTTGAACAGAAATTTCGCAAGAAAAGCTAAATACCTGAAGGACAAATCAAACACATTCTAGAATTCATCCACAGGGACGATAATCTCAATCTCTCAAATGTTTCCTGCAAGCAATTAATCTGTAGCGAAACACAATCTAAAGCATGAAAGAGGAATTCATGAAACAGTATCATAGATAAATTTCCACATCGTAGTCTCTAAGCCTAACCTATAAGATTATCAACGCTCGAAACAGTATTATAGGAATTCATTGTCACATTACTGAAACCAACTTCCATGAGCAACTGATTACCATCGAGAAGTGAAGTAAACCTAAACAAACTGATGTGCCCGATCGTAAATTCAAGGTTAACTAAAAATGAAGCAAAGTAAACGTTGATGGACCACAATCCAGAAAACATGAACTCTGAGAAATCAGGACCAAGAAAACAAAAACCCCCTAAACTGTGAACAATATAGAAGTATCGATGACTCACGAGGCATTTTCCGTTGAGACTGACGGTGAGGATGACATCGGAGTTCTTGTGGTCATTAATGAGGTGGAGAAGAGCGACGGAAGAGGAAGAGATCCAATTGCCTTTAGGACGACGATTCCTGAGGTTAGGAGCCAGAGGAATAAGATCGGAGCAAGTAGAGGAGAGGGAGGGATAGGTGAAGAATCGAGCGAAATGGATCTCCCACTGGTCTCCTATGGTATTCACCGAGTTCGTAATCTCGTTGCTTAGTATAACCGCAAGGGAGCCCGCCATTTTTTGCTCTTTCAGGACGCCTAGCTTACCAATTTAAATTATGGTGCGAAAAGAGTGAACGCCGTCGCCGGTCTCGTTTTATATACGATTAAAAAAATCCGAACCCGCTAATGGTTTGAATGAATATTGAGACCGTAACCCGGAACATGGGGAGCGAGTAGGAAAAAATGAGTTACATTTCTAATGATTCGAAAACGGTAAAATAATTTTCAATAATAATTTACACGTGTTGAGAAATTGATTCCTTCAAATTATTATACCAGGCTTCCCATCAAAATTTTATATTAAAAAATTTTATTTTAACATAGTATAGGATTAGATTAATAATATTTTATGATACAATAAAATAAATATAAAATATATCATACATAAATATTGTACATCCTAATATAAAATTTATATATTAATAATAATTTTTAACATTTTCTTTTCCTTTGATGTGTGAATACTATTATCCCCAGTAACTAATATTTTTAAAATTTACAACTTTTATAAATCATTTGTGCAAATTTTAAAATTATTTCGCAAAAAATTTATAATTTTATATGAACTTTTAATATAATAAGTATGTAAAAAATTGTAATTCTACTAATAACAATCATAGTACAAATTTTTTTTCTAAAATTTATAATTTTTTAGCAAAATTATTACTTTTTATTGTGAATAAATTATAAAAAAAATGAAAACCATTAAAAAAAATAGCAACAAAATATATCAATACTATACACTTATTCTTATATGTGTCAAAATAGAGTTATATAATTAATATTTTGCATGTGTTTATTGTTCCCAAGCCCAAGCTAAATTTTCTAGCTTTGTCCACGTGTGTATGTGTTTTTTGTATATTATATATCGAATCTCTGTGTGTATATGATATTAGTCTGTTTGAAAGTTTATAATGTTATATACAAATTGTTTTACTTATTGAGATTACTATAGCAGAATTCAAACTTAAAATATTAATTGTCAAAAACAATAAATATTGTTAACTAAGCCAATTTAGGAGGTTCATGAATAGGGAAGAAGTTAAAAAATTTGGTTTGGAGGTGAAATATTATTACAAAATATTATATATAAAAGTTTACTTTAACGTATATTTGAAAGAAAAAGTGTATGATATTGATAAGTTTTGTTGCAATTTTTGTGAACAGTTTTCATATTTTTTTTATAAATATTTTCACAACAAAAAATTATATTTTTGCTTAAAAATTGTAAAATTTGGAAAAATTTCATAATATAATTGTTGTAAGTAGAATTAAAATTTTGTGTACTTGTTATATAAAAAGTTCATACAAAATAATAATTTTTTTTGAAATAATTGCAAAATTTGTACAAATGATTTATAGAATTTTTAAGCTGAAAACAAATTAATGAAGCATTAGTATTCACATTTCAAAAGAAAAAGAAAATATATAACTACTTTAACTTAGTTTAATTTTAATAAGTTGAATATCTTTTTTAATAAGTTAAATGTCCTTCATTAGGCTTATATATGAATTATAGGCTTTCAAGTATGATAAATTGTTAATGTTATAATTTATTGAATCACTTTTAAATTATATTGTATGATAATAAATATTTGAAGAATTATCTGTAATTTAATGTGATGATTTTTTTAAAATGACAAATAAAAAAACGAGAAACATTTAGATAGGAATTATTTAAAGATAGACACAAAATATTTGCAAGTATGATTCTATAAGTTTTGCATTGGGACACAACACTTATTTATATGAATATATGATGTATTTTTTTTCTATTTTATTATATCATATAATACTATTAGTTGGGACTTCCGTCTTTGGTACGGTTTTTTTGCCTGTCTTTTCTTATTCCTCCCGAGTATGTTACTGGGTTCTGTTCTTGACTGTTCATCTTCATCTTGCAAGAGAAAATTCTTGATGTTTTAGATTTTCTCTTGTTCAATGTTTGTCTGTTTGCTTTTTCCTTTTTCCGGAGAGTTGTATTGATCTCATCAAGAGAAGCCGATGGAGTGGTGCCTGCATGTTATAACATATTAGAATCAGGATATATAAGAAGCATAGACATTCCGGTCGCTGCTATCAATACATATTTAGGTCACCGCGCGGATGTATGGACAAATCTTATTCCAGTAAGTTACAGAAGTATAGAAAGCATAAGACCATCAAGCATAATTATGCATGATCATAAGGCAAAATTTTGTTTTTATCAGTAACCATTAATTACAGGAACTGATATTAGTGTAGTTGTTTTGAGTAAAATTCATAAGTCGGAAAGTTTTAACTCTAAGATGGTTTTTGTTGACGGTGGATTTTGGCTCGGTCCCTAATTCAGCCAACCAGACGAGTTCTAAGAACTCAAACTATAATCCGATTGAACAGATAAAGGATGGAGAAGAAGAACAGTAGCAATACAAAAGGATTTTTAATGTGATTTGGCCAAAATCGGGTAGCATCGGTCCCTACGTTCATGATAGCTTTTATTGATTTGAAGAAATTTTTACAGAGTTTCAATATATCTTTCAGACTTCTCCTACAGTAATCTCCCTCCTCGTATTTATAGACACTGGAAGGTTACAATTATAAATTCATAATTTGTATTTCTGTTACATCAAGTCATAAATGTACAAAACAACCTAGACTACTCAAAATGGCTTGTGCAAGCTGTTGGTTGATTTCTGTATATTACATTCTACAAGTGGGTTCGTGTTAGCTGCTTCTTATAAACTGGCCCCATGAATCTTGGTCTGAGAGGGTCTCTACTTAAGGTTTACCCTTAACGAGCCCTTTTGTTGGGCAAGATGTCACATCCGTGAGTTGGGACTTAGTTTGGAATTGTTGCTAGCCTTTGGTCAATGAGATCGAACTCGCAAGCTTGCTTCTGGCAATGTGGGCTCACGCAAAGCGGACTATTGGCTATATGAGTCGGGGCTCGTCCTTTAGCAAGCTAGGGCTTCTGCTTTGTTCTGTGCTCATGCTCTACTAGTGATCTAATGATCTTAGCTTTGTTCTGTGCTCATGCTCTACTAGTGATCTAATGATCTTAGCTCTTTTTCTCTTGCGCTTATCTGCTGTTGGGCCTTTGCCAGCCTATCTTACGCAGTGCCGGAAAATACCCATAACAGTTTCTTAAAAGAAAGTACACAAAATTATGATCTTTTATAGAATACACACAGCAAAAACTTTACTCTAAATAATTTTGAATTACATAAAAAGGCATAGAATGATATGCATGAAATTACAAGTACGAGAGTAGTAACAATTTCTTTAAAAGCTATATGAGTCAGCAGAGCATTATAGAACACATAGTGCATTTAAATAGATTGTTTGTGTTCGAACTACCAAAAATATTTTCTTTCGGTCTGCTAATGTCCTATTTATAAGAACCATAAGTAGTTTATTTCAATAATCGCCCTTGAAAACTAGCTCCTACAACAACAGACACGTGCTCCAAAAAGATAAAAGTAAAAAGAAAGAAAACTGAAAAACAAAACAATTAAGAAGTAGTGAGATAATTGCAAAATAATTGCCTCCCACATTTTTGACACATGTATATCTTGACCCATATGCTAACTGCTTAGTTGTCATCCTTTACCTAATTTGTTTTGAATCTGAGTGCATGGTTGACTTGTTTGGGCCAATTTTGCAAAAGTGGCTAACAAAAGCCCCCTAATTTGGTTCAATTGCTTGACTTTGGGTTAACATTTTGACATATCTAGAAATTTTAAATTGAAATTTTGATATCAAACTAAACTATACCTCTATGGCATTGACTTAAATATTCAACTGCCTTGTGACATTGACGCCTAACCATCCAATCAATTCGTGACCCTTAAGCTACTTCATGACATGCGAAACTTCTTTTTGATAGTTTTACATGATATTCAATAAGCAATGATGGTAGCTACACCTCCAAAGAATCAAAGCTATTTATTCACACATTTTCAAGAGCCCAAAAAGGAGCCATCTCTTACCTTCCCTTTTAAGAAACCTGTTCAACTTCTAGAGCTCACTTTAATCTTACTTGCTTAGATTACTTCAAATTTCTTCTATGCTCATTCTTGTGTGCTTATTTTTCTTCCTTCAGTCTTTACTTCTCATCATAACGTGGTTACTACTTTAAGCTTTTCTTCTCAAGAATTTGGAGCTATCAAAGTTATGGATCCTTATTTAAAAACATTCTCCATTCCTTAATGTATTATTTATACCTTCTACTAAGTTTGACGTTAGTGAGAATAAACCACTAGGTCCACTTTCTAATGGAAAATTAGATCTAGATTTCTTGTTTTTGCAAAATCCCTTGTTATAATTAAGGTCTATTCCTATTACCCTGTGGGTTTCTAAGAATGTTAGCATTTTTAGAAATTTTCCTTGTCCTTCTCCAGCATATCTAAACTAGCTAGATAGAGTCCAATCAGAAAAAGAACTTCTTTGGAAAAAAATTTAGGCATCTTCTATACAATCTAGTTATCTAGGTTTTCTTTGAAATACCTTCCTCCAGTAATAAGGGCCACCTTATATTTCTAGTCACCTTCCATCAATGGTTTCCAAGTTCTTTACGGCATGATATGTCTTTCTTCATTTGATGCTACAAATATCACCAATCTAAGACAACATGACAAAACTATTTTGGCCTCACTTTCTGCCTTGACCAAAATTTTTGACACTTAATGCTTGCTTCCATCAAAATTTCCACTTACCTGACATTTTTAGTGATGTTCCAAGGATCTACTAACTTTTTGATTTTTAACAATGAGCATATCGTTATTGTACTTTATTGGCTCTGTAAGAATTTTTTTTGCATTTCCTTATTGAAAATTGCTTTTTCTTTCTTGCCTGTAGCAGTTTTGCTTCATAAAGGTTGATAGTTTGCATTTGGGCCCTTTGTGTTAGGTCATCTCTTCAAAAGTATCAACTTGACCGTAGACCACCTCAGGAATAATGATTATATTTCCAACTTAGGCATTCCTTTTTGAAATTTTCAATTATAATTAATTGTGGCCTTGCAAGATAACTTTCATTTTTCAAAAGATTTTGACTCAAAATATAAAAATTTGTTATGTGGTCCTAAGCTTTTTCATACTTCCTTGGTCAAGGCATTAAATTTTGAAACATCAAGGGAATTATTTGACCATTTTTTTTGTATTTTTTATTCTTTTGACACTAACCATTCTTCTTAGAATCTATCTATGTTTTTCCCTACGATTTTATGGCCCAGTTTGATTTATCTTTGATCCTGATCCGCCTAACCTTTGTAGCGTCAAAGTCTAGTATAAATTTTTATGTACTCAACATTTATTTTCTAGTCTCCCTCTAGAGTTGACTTCAAGAGTCAAACTCTTTTTACCAAACACTTTAGCTTATCAACATGGCTTAGTATAGTGGTGTCTAGCCATGCTCTTAGATAAGTAATTAAATAGGTGGACTATGAAGTCACTTGAGTTTTCTCTTGTTGAGGATGCTAGTTCAGCCATGTGGGAGCAATCTGAGTTGCACAACTTTTCTTTGTGTCTTATGTATACTGTACTATTCTCAAAATGGTGGCTCTCTAAAACTCACTTATATTTTGATGCACCAGTCTCTAATCGGCTTTCTCATTATGTAAATGTATAGACTACGAAAGCATTGACCAAGACTGTAGGCATGCATATTGCTAAAATAATGACCTTTGAAAAGTATTATAAGATTGAATATGACCACAAGCATCCAAAGTACATGATTATCGAAGCCAACGAAACTCTCAATAAGAAACAAGAATCCTATTATGAATGTCACCATCATTCTTAGTGGAAAGCTATAGCCAAAATCCCTTAATAGAAATGATCATTCCTCTATTTAAATTGAAACCTATACCTTTACCTAATGACCCATTTAGCTTAGCCAAATCAGTCTACTAATTTCTCATTCTGACGTTACTGCTGCCTATGATCATCCATGTCTTGTCAACATCAATCACTTATCAATGGCTTGTGTGGTGAATTCTTTAGGTAACTTATTTAATTTTTTATGCTTTTTCAAATATTACATATTAACTTTTGTTTTATTTATCTACAGAGGTCACTATTCTAATCAAGATACCTGGCATAGCCCAAGGTGATGATGCGATAGGAGATGTAATCTATGAATTACAAAGGAAGCATGATGAAGCTAACACAATGTTCCCCGACGGTGAACTATCCATGCCAAGGAAGAAAAGAAAATACCAAATGAAGACAACATCTAGCTCAACCAACACCCGAGTGGCTAAGAGGGATGTGGTGGCCAAATAAAAGGGTGAGCAATGTAGAAAGAAAATAACTATTTAATTGAAAGGAATTAGCTGTACGGCTTCTGGACATACTGCATTTGAACTCCCCCTCAACCAACTTTAGAAATAACTCCTACATGTACTCAAGGAATGGCTTAGTTAAGGGTACATATTGATTATCTTTGTTTTCTTTTTCTTTACTCTTCATCTTGTTTCTTTAAGATTGATTTGTTATATAGGACCAAAATATGATTGGTGTCGTCCTTCACCTGAAGTTGGTTATGACTAAAAACATAGGTCAACAAATTTTAGAACTTTCCACAAGCCATGAAATAATCACTAGCCATCCCATCTCTCCATCATGACTAGCACTAGAGCTCTCGTAGATCACTAAATCATCTCATCATGAGACCCAGGTACCAGATGTCAGTACACTCTCCCCCTTTAATGAGACAAGTGAAGCAATAACAGTGTTAGAGTCATTGTTATTAGAAGAAAGTGACACTTTCTTCGTATCTCTATTTGTTGGAACAAGAAGGGAAGATCCTACTCCTATTTTAAAAACTGACACTAGTAAGTGGGAGCAAATAAGACAAGTCATCTAAACCATCAACACTATTTTATAGAATGTCATGGAAGTGGCTATTTCAAAAGTTGATCAACGTGATGCTCTTCATTCTTTTTTATAAACTTTGCAAGGCACTTCCAAGGTCAAAGTTACTATTGATCTGAAATCCTTTGTCCTTAATTTTCAAGAATAAGTGCCTTCTATTAGCTTTGTTGGGGAGATTGTTAGCTTTGCTATCATACTCTTTTCAATTTTGATGTTGTAAAAATAATTTTGATCAATATCGCAATCTGATCATGTGTTTAGTATTTGTTAATTAATTGCAGGATCAAAATTAACCAAATGCTATTTAAGAGATCTACTTTTAGATATAGCAATTTTATTGTATTAATTAGAATCTTTTGTAAGTGTGATCTAATTCATATTTATTTAAATAAGTTTCTTAAATTAGTTAAGTTGAGATAGAAATAAATCACTTGAAATGAGTTAAAATCAAAAGCCTTCAAATAAAGTTTTCAAATGCTCTTTCATAAGTATAGTTTTTATAAAAACTATTTTTTACTATGTGAATCAATTTATGAATCAATTCATAATGAAAATCTTGTGAAAATAAACATGAATCGATTCATAAAGAGTTGTTTTGAAAATTGCTTTCATCGAATGCTAGAAATTTTTATGAATCAATTAGGTAATCGATTCATGACCTGTTTATATGATAGTATGAATCAATTCACATATCGATTTAGTTATGAAGTTCTTAATGATATTCACATATGAATCAATTCATAAGTTGATAATTGCTCTAAATCGATTTATGAATTAATTCATAGTTAAAAAGTTAGTTATTTTTAAATGTCAGTTGTCACACTATAAATACAACTTAGCCTCATTTTAAACATAACTTCTATATCAGATATTGCAAAAAACTAAGAGAAAACCTCTACCTCATCTATTTTCATCAAATTAAATCATTCTTAGATCAAATTGAAGGAGATAACAGATTAGATAATTGAGATCCACATCTCAATTCAAGTATTGTATTTTCTATCTTAAAATCTTATTTCTGTTTTTAATTTCTAGGGTTTAGAAATATGAGATATAAAGGGAGAGGTTGAGCTTCCCTTTGCATCTTCTCAAATTGTGAGGATGATCATAGTTTTAGAAGGTGTAGAGAATTTTTGTATCTAAATTAGTTTTCAAGAGCCCAGTAAATTCTTGTGTGCTTTTTAATAAAATTAGGACCATCCAATTAAGGATTTGGTCAAGTGGATGTACACTTCAATTGTAATTTTGATTGAAATGGAACCACTTTAAAAATTTTGTTCTGTTCTTTGCTTTACTACATTAACTTTTCACTTGCATATATTATGTTTGATAAATTATTTTTGAAATTTGAATTACTCTCAAAATAGTGATAACAATTGATTCTTGCTTACTAATTAAGCAATTACATCTATTAAAGTCAACTCTAATAATTTTCTTTTAAATTTTGAAAGAAAATTCAAGATTTCTGCTAAAATCCAATTAGAATCCAAATTGACACCTTCCTTCTTGGATAAGGTCAAGGATTGTGCTACCATCGACAAAAGCCTCTAAGAAGTATCAACAAGAAAAAAAGAATTGGCTCAATTTTCTAAGTAGACTAGGAAGACTTTATTTGAGAAGCATAATGCAGCTTTGGAATTAACTAATGGTAACTCAAAGTGAATTGCGATAGTAGAGTCAAAGATCACAAATTTACTAGAAGAACTTTACTGACTCAAAGCTAACCAACCCTAGGTAGGTCTAGTAGTGAAATCGACTAACAAGGACAGAGCTCAGTTTGGCAAGAAAGTTAAAGATATCCTAACTGACATCAAAACTACCTAATCGTGAGTTTATGAAGTCGGTGTTGCTTATAAAGTAGCACAATTACAAAAAAAGGAGGCATATTGGCAATGGAAAGAGCTTAGGTCTACCTTTGACCTAAATTTCAAGCAAAATATCAAAAAAAATTTTATTCTTGTAACCAGAGATTATTATTCTACATGCTTGATGTACATTTCATGGATACTCAGCTTATAGATTTTAAGATATTTACCATTTATAACTTCGATAATATTTTTGTTTACATGGCTTATCTTTTAACTATTCTAGTTGAATGTGTGTATGACTTTGAATGACCTTTCCTAGTGTGGGGTCCATTTGCTATATTTCAACATCTTTTGTATTAACAAAATGACTTTCCAAACCAATTGGTCAACTTCAAAATTTTTTACATTCAACTATTTGTAGTAAGACTTAGCCAATTTTTCTTTATTAAGAACAAATTATCCAAGGCCTATCACCTTTCTTCATCTAGATCCTTTAACTTGTTAAGCATAAGGCCATGATAATCATTTTTAGATAGTTGATTCTATTTTTGGACCCTTAAAGATTGCACCATCAGTTCAACTGGTATGATGGCATCATGGTCTAATACTAGCTTATAAGGTATAATTACTGTCAACTTGTTAGGAGTATTTTTTATGGCCTACAAAGCATTATCAAACATTTTATCCCAATTTTTTGGATATTGTCTGCTATGTTTTTTAATTACATTTATAATTATTTTATTAGCAACTTCTACTTGAGCATTTGCTTGGACATAATATGACGTTGAAGTTAGCATTTTAATTCCCCTTAATTCGGTGTATTCCCTGATTTACCAGTAAACACTGTCCTATGTTGGTCACAATTGTCATTGGTAATCCAAATCAACAACAATATGACATTCCACAATATTGATCACATCAGATTACTTTACTTCTTTGTACAGGATAGCTTTGACCCATTTAGTAAAATAATCTATACTCAGTAAATTAAAGTGATGTTCTCTGGAGGATAATAGGTATATTTTCTTGATTAAATCTATGCCCAACCTTTGAATGGCCATGGTTTTATTATATAACTATTTAGTTACTGGTATTTTCTAAATTATCCTACTTTTCTGACATTCTTCACAACTTTTCGCATAATCATTGCAATCCTTGATCATGTTGGGCTAAAAGAAACCTTGTCATATAAGAATTTATTTCATTTTTATACCAACTTAATGGGCACAACAAATTCCTTCATGCACTTCAACCAATGACGACAATGCTTCTTTATTACCTAAGCATTTTAATAACTGAGTTTCAAAACCTTCTTATAAAGGTACCCATCAATCAGAATCAATTTGATGGCTCTTACCCTAACACTTCGACTGACCAATGTGGAAGGGTTAGACAAATAATTTATTAATGGTGTCCTTCAATTTACGGATGTAATGGTTGTAGTTTCATTGCAACATACCTCCAAGTTTCAAAGGTTTGTAGGAAAGCATGTTGTTGAACTAATTTGGCAAATTTACCTTTATTGATCTTATACCCAAAGATAATTTGAGCCAATTTCTTGGCTTTCTCATTTTCCCACCTCAGTATGTGTCTTATTGTGTCTTCAAATCTTTTTAGAAGCTCAAACATTTTTGCCAAATATTTCACTAGCCTTATATTTAGACATTTATATTCTTATAGAATTTATTTCATGATTAATTATGAATCACTATGAATTTTGACACACCTTACCCCTTGATCTAATATAATTTCTAGGTTGGTTATTAACACTGCATGTTTGGCCTTGTTATTATAACATCTTTTGTTCAGTGTAAATAAGAATTTAATCAATTCCTATTCTATTGTAATGATTAAAATTTCTACACTTGAACCCATTTATGACAAGAGCCATTGATAGATAATATCCAAGATTTTATGCCTATATAATTAGAACTTTTTTTCATGATGTTCAACTATGAAATTGGTGACTCCTTGTCTTTTGACGGCCTTCGATGAAATGTATTGTAATGAAAATTCTATCAAACTTAGTGCCCATTTTCTAACTCATATGTGGATAATTGGTTTCGATAGCATATATTTTAAAATGTCAATATTTGTAATAATGTGAACATTAGTCAGCAATAAATAGTGACATAACTTTCTATAAGAATAATACAAAGACAAGCATAATTTTTCTATTATCAAATATTTTTATCATAATTTAAAACCTCATAAAGATAAAAGACATCCCTTTCTACACCTATCTCATTATCCTAGGCCAAAAAATAATCAATTACATCTTCAGAAGCTGACAAATAAAGCTTAAGCAACCTTCCTACTATAGAGGATGACATTACCAGAGGCAACATTAAATATCCCGATTTCTTCAAATGCTTACTAATGGCATTGCTTCCAACAAAATTCCTCCTCTGCAATTTTTTTCTTCTTTGAAGGAGTAGTAGTTTCTAATATTGCCTTGACTTTATTCTTGTCAACTTTGATCCTTTTCTAGTAGATTAAGAAACCCAAAAAATTACCTAAAAATATAGCAAATGATTATTTTAAAGGGTTCATTTTTAAATTGTTCCAAAGCATTCATTCAGAGGCTTGAATCAAATTTCTGATATATTCCTCATAAAAATCAACTTTAATTACCATGTTTTCAATGTAAACTTCCATAGTTTTGCTAATCGTTTCATGGAAAATGGTATTCATAGCTTTTTGATAAGTTGTTTTAGCATTTTTTAGGTCAAAAGGGATTATTATCCAATCAAAAGTCCCTATTGCTCTAGGACATTTGAATGTTATTTTTTATGTGTCATTTTCTACAATATATACTTGATTATATCCATCATTTTCATCCATAAAGCTGACAACAATGTGTCCTAAAGCAAATCGACTAGCATGTCTTACTAGAACCATATTTGAAATCCATTTGACATATATTTTGGTTTGTATGAAGTTGGCCTTATGTAGTCTCTCAATTTCTTCTTTAACTTTATGGATTATTTTGAGGGCAAAATGCATGGAAGCCTATTTGTGCAATTAAAATCCTTCCTTGATTGGTAACCTATGTTGGACTAGGTTTTGATTTAATCTTGGCATTTCCTCATAAGTCCATGCAAACAGGTCTTAAACTTCAATTTTCTTATCTTCATACCTTAAAGGCGAATCAAGAAATCCAAGTGGGCTATCATTATAAATATAATCTGTGAGCATCTTTTCCTTTTTTCTCTTGACCATGTAAGCCAACATTTAAGCTAATTGCTTTTATATGTCATTTATTATTAACACAATTCGAACGCAAAACCACTGCCTTTGGGATCATAGAAAATCCTGATGAACTTAGAATACAAATGTCGACTGTCCCTCAGTCAAAATCTCCTTCAACCATTATGGGTTAAATGTGCAAACTATAAATTTCAAATTTAGTGTCACATTGATAGACATAATAAGGACTATCATTAATAAGGATGCATTCTAACCGATCATCATCCATCCACATCACTAACCTTTGGTGAATAGTCAATGGCATAACACCAACCATATGAATCCAATCACAACTAAGTAGCAGGTTACAACCTGATTTTGATGAAACTACTAAGAAAAGGGTCTCCTAGGATATAAAGCCAACTTTCAAATTGATTAGTACCACTCCTTTATATGCTAATATTTTTGTTAAAGTCTGGTACCACAATGTTTGATGGTACTAAATCTTTAACGTATTTTCCAAGTTTGATGAAAGTTGTTCTGGGCATTAGATATATCGATGTGCTAGCATCAACCAAGATATGGTTTATTAGTTGTCCATTAACATGTGCCTTTATGTGCAAAGGTCATTAATGATATCTCATATCTTCTATTGGTCTTGCAAAGAAAGCATAAGCATTTTTGTTTAACGTGACCATCTTCTTACAGTCATTTTCATTGTAGAAATGGTAATGGAGTCTTGATCAGAGTTCATTGAAAAGTCTAGTGGCAAAACACAAACCATGTTGATTTCCATCTTTTAACCTTTGGTTTTTAAATGTTTAGCCAATTCTATCTTTTCTTTTTTAGTTTTACTTATTTCTCTAGGATCTGATGGTATCTAATCAAAGTACCAGCCTATCTTTTATTTCCTTGTGAAAGTAACTTGCTTTTGCATTCAATGTTTTTGAGCTTTCATCGAGGCCGGCGGTTAGTAATTAGAATTATACCATTTATTTTGTTCTTTTGAGATATTTGGTTTCCATACATGTTTCTCACTTGACTATGGCTTATTAGTTAACCATTTTTCTTTTGGTATATCTTCTTGAGGTACTTGAGTTCGATCGACATAATTTTCTTCTCTCTTGTGTAGTTAATTCTAATAGTTGAAATCAATTCTTTTGAAGAGTGACTTCCCTCTCATATCCTTTTGGTTTTTGACTTCTTTTAACTTCCCTTTTCTCTCATCTTTCTTCTTTATGATTATACCTCTTCGTATAGCTGAAGCAGTTCTTTTGATTTTTTTTCTTTTTCTTTTAGGTCTATTTGGTCTCGTTCTCTTATATTTGTAAGCAAAACCCTCACCTCATCATAATACTTCTTGCATTAAGGATACATTTTTACTATCTCACCTTCAACGTTGATTCTTTTGAAAAATTTAGAATTTGATTTACTTCTTTTGGATAGGCTTCGGGTATGAAAGGTGTATCCAAGGGGTTATTGTATTCATGAATAGTTACCACATTTACTTCTTTTAGTTCTGAGGGCTCTGTATAATTTACACTTGTCAGAATAAGATCCTTGTTTATGACCATCTCCTTACCTTTATCCATAAACCTAAGTGGTCTTTGTTGATTGCCTTTTCAATCATATCCCTAAAATGTACACGATTGTTAGTAGTGTGGCTAATGATAATATTTGCAACATTTTTGGTCTTTGACTTCTTCTTGAGTCAAGACCCTATGGCTATGGGACAATTTTATCTCTTTATTTTTTAGGAACATATTGAAAATCTGATCTACTTTATTTATGTTAAAAGAATAATTCTTCTTATTTATGTTATCCATTTTTTTATTTCTATGTTTTTTAACAAAAGACACACATATGGAGGGCTATGTTTTAATTCATCCAAATATATTTCATTTTCATCCCCCACTTCTGCTTCTTCTTCTTCTTCTTCTTTGACATTAGCTATTCTTTCTTTTCTTAATGAAAATTTCTTAATTCTTCTCTCTTAATTCTTCTCTCCTTGGTTCCTTGATTATTAGATTTTGTTATTTAAGTAAAACAATGACTCCCCAATTATTGAAACCAATATTGATAATTATCAGTATTTTTGTTGGTATTTTTTATACTTACTAATTAGATTAGCCCGATTCTCATCTCGCCTCTATAAAATTAATCATGAAATAATTTCTCCAAATATGCCTAAGAATGGACAAAATTTGGTGTTAAACTTGAATACTAGGCAAAAGTAGTTTTAGTTAAAGAAAAAGTAAAAAACTTCATTTTCAAATATCCATTTTCTATTAGTTCTTGACACTCGGTGGTGAATCTAGCTACGTTTCCAATTGTTGATTGATTGTCTTCACTAGAAAATGTGGTAAATTTTAGTAATTTAAATCCTCTTGGGGGCTTTATCTTATTTATCCATTCCAAAATCACACCCTTATCATTTGGATAAACACATTGTCCTTATACTTGGTTCAACAATTGTTCGATCAGAAATTAAATATTCTATACTGATCTATGTAAAAAGGTTAGCTTATAGTTTTGGCTTGTTAGGACCTATACGTTATCATTAATTCGATCATCAATCCAAATTCTTTCATTTCCACATCGAAGTATTCTAATTTGACCATATTGTGGTTGTTTGGTTTCATGTTCTTCATTCTTAATGTTTTCAACTCTTAAACCTTTATTACAATAATCATGGTCATTATGATCAGTGTTTCAGCCATTATTGCTATTCCAGTTGCTACCGAAATGAATTTCTATCCTTTCTAGTGCGTGATTCATTTTTTGCTCACTTAAAGCATTATTTTCTAACATTCGTTGAAGTATGGTCATAATGTGTTGCAAAATCATGTGAACTATATCATGGTTACTTGCATCCCTCTGTTGCCAAAATACAATGATATTTTCAAGTTTCAGACTAGAGGGATTCCCCTGATAATTTTTATCCATTTACAGGAAGTATGGCATGCCATTAGGCATTGGTCCCCCAGAGTATAGGCCCATCTCCTAATCCATTTCCAGCTGAATTATTGTTGTCATTCCAGTTTCTATCTTCCATTGGTTTTGTCTATTTTGGTTCTAATCTGGTTGTTTTCCTATATATTAGTTTAATTATTTTGATTGTTACTAATCGTATTTTTAGTAAGACCAATGTTATTACCACCATTTCCATTATTAATAGGCCTCTCTTCATTTTGAAGACCATTTTGAGAACTTGTGGCTAACATATTTTCAAAATTACCTAATAAAATAGTGCCAATTCCAAGGGTCATATAACGTCAAAAATTAGAAATACGTTACAATGTCCTACTGGGTATGCCAATCTGTTTCGATCCAAATTTTATAGCCTAAAAAGTTTCGACTCAAAGATGGATTCTCCATAGAAAACAAGCAAAATTTTGATCCTTTGTAGAACCATGTGAAGAGATAATATTGCACACAACAAAAAGAAAAAGCTTCATTCCAAATGGTTGTGAATTACATAAAAAAACACAAAATGGGGCATAAAATTACAAGCATGGGAGTGGTGAAATTTTCCCAAAAAGCTATATGGACACAAAGCATGTTTGAATAGGTTGTTTGTGTTTGAACTACCATAAAGATCCTCTTTCAGTTTGATAATGCCCTATTTATAAGAACCATAAGGAATTTTTTTTCATTAACTACTAAAAAATGGCTCCTAAAACAATGGACACATGCTCCAAAAGGATAAAATTAAAAAAAAAGAAAATTGAAAAACAAAACAATTAAGAAGTGGTAAGGCAACTGCCAAATAACTGCCTCCCACGTTCTCAACACATGTTTACCTTGACCTTATTTGCTAACTACTCAATTGTCATCTTTTGCCTAATTTGTTTTGACTCTGAGTGCATAGTTGATTTGCTTGGGTTATTTTTTCAAAAGTCACTAACAATAGTGAAAATAGAGTGCTTTAGAGTTAAAGTATTTTGCCTTGATCTTGCTCTCTTTGACTAAACAAGAAATCATACCTATTCTGGTGTAGCAAGAATTAACTTTATGGCAGAATCTAACTAACAATTACTAGAAGAAAAGTTAGTAAAACAAGAACCTCCAAGTTTGCATAATGCAAAAAGAGTAACATTGGTAGGCAAATTATGCAACAGTAAAGTATTGAATAAGTTGGAGGTTAAAGGAATGATTCACAAAAGTTAAGGGCTAGATGATAATTTCAATATTAAGGAGGTTGGACTAAACATATACATCTTCAACTTGCATTCTCAAAAAAAGGTGCATGAAATTTTGACTAATGCTGCTTGGAATATACTAGGAAATCTACTCAATGTCATAGCATAGGAAAATCTCTCTAAGTTCAGGAGCTAAATTTCAATTGGATGAGCTTTTTGGTCCAAATTCACAATATGCCTTTGGAGTATTTGGATGAGTCTAATGCTTGGAGGATAGGAAACAAGATTAGAACTATTCAAGAGATTGATTTTCCAATTGTTCATGGATGTATATTTAGATCCTTTCCACATGTCTAAGTCTGTCTAGATATCTCAAAACCTCTTCCGATGGGTGTTAGGATAACTTGAGCTAATGATAAAGTATAGGCTTTTTTCTGATATGAAAAGCTCCAAACATTTGTTTTAGGTGCAGATTATAGGTCATAAGGTCTGGAATTATAGGAACCTAAGAAATCCTAATGTAAAGTTAGAAAAATATAGGCGTTATGGTAGCTAGATATGTGTTCCTCCAAGGAAATGACTATCTAATGAATTGCATCACAATAATACCAGGAATGAAGTCAGAGTAAAAAATGTTCCAACTCTCAGTATCAAAAGAGTATTTCATATCAAGATTATTAGTTCAGGGCAAATGATAAAAGAATCTTAGATAATTGACCAAGTGTCTAATATACTAGAATGAGCTATTGTTCAAACTAATGTAGATTTACAACTAAAGGTCTAGAATGATGCTCTGGGCACTCCAAGATTTAGGAAAATCTAGTATCATTACAAAAAAATTTGCATTTAGTGATGGTTTTTTAATGTATTTAGCGATGGTTTTAATTGCCACTAACACCCTTTATGGTAGTTTTTGGAATCGTCGCATATTCATGGGTCAAAAAATATTAGTGGCAGTTATTTCTACATTTAGCGATGATTTTTGTAACTGTCAAAAATGTTGGACATAGCGACAATTTTATCTAAATTTAGCGGTGATTACTATAACCACTAGAACTCTTGTACATAATGGCAGTTTTCTCTACATTTAGTTGCATTTTTCCATAAAATTAAAAAAAGTTTGTTTTTTGTGACAACTTTCTCTCATTTAATGGTGGTTTTGCAAAAAACTTTAAAAGAAAATTTGTTTTTTGTAGCGATTTTTGCTGCATTTAGCTATGACTTTTTAATTTTTTTTTAAAATTTTTTTACAATGATTTTTCTTATTATGACAGTGGTTGTCTAGAAATTTTTTTCAAAAAAACTGCTACTAAATGCAGTATTTTAGATTTTTTTTTATTTCCTTGTCCTATTTTTTCCTTTATCTATTACCCTACTACATGAATAATTTACAATAAATACATACATTTTAAATAAATAAAATTGAATACAAATTTTGTATTAATAATAAATATTCAAACATTTGTTTATTAAACATTAGAATTCAACAATCCTATACATAATTTAACACTCGAAGGGTCTATATCAAGACTGTGTGTCACGACTATCATGGGAAGAGGGCCTTGCATCTATGACAAATCCGCTTCTTACATCTGGTGGTTATAAAATAAAATTAGAGTAAGTTATTATACTAACCTTGAAAATCATTTATATATAACCAATGTATAGAAAAATAAAGAAAGCCCTGCCAATACATCTTAGATAAGTATCATGATCAATTCTTATAAATTAACTATAACCTATCCTACTTTCCCAAATTACATGTTTGTAATACTATCATTATGAGCGCAATGATCACACTAAGTTACTTATTAAAAGTAAAATGGTTAAGTGAAAGTAGTTAAATTAAAATTCTATGAACCCACATAGCCATTATAGCAGTAAATATAGTAGCAAATACAGCAAAATACAGTTGTAAATATAGCAACAAATATAAAAGAATACAGTAGTAAATATAGTATAATATAATAGAATCAATGCAAAAAAATCCAATTCATAGAAGCTAGCTCTAACTTATGACTTATAAGTAGCAAATACAGTAGCAACAAATACAACTAATCCATCAGCAATAATAAATAAACATAGCCAATCCATCATCAATAAATAAAAAGAAAAATACAAATTTATCGATGGAGGGTAGGCTATTAAATTGACAATTTCTTCAGACATTGTCCCAAGCATTTTTTGAAACACTAATGCCAATGCTCCCTTCATAATCTCAACTTCAAAGAATAAGCAAAATAACTTTTATTAGTTTATATAATGAGTATGAAAACAAATACATATAAAATGCATAATTTTTTAACTACCTTGATTTCTTTATCGAATACTTCAT
>JANHAO010003117.1:0-27086 GCA_026873985.1 Saraca asoca | reverse complement strand
TTTTTTCAATTTATGTTTTGGCCTCCAAAACTTTGGGCTATTTCAAAAATCTCCCCACCCGATTTCAAGACTTTTCAATTAAGTCCTTGCCGAAAGTTTCAGTTTAGTACTTTTCATTTTCAAATTTTATTTTTAATTTCTCTTTTTATTTTCTTGATTTATTCAGATATTATAGGGATGCTACCGGTGAGCCTGTGGAGACTGTTGAACAAATTGCACTATTTAGAGCTTTTAACACAATATCTTAAGCAATCAACTGTAGAGTTACTATAAAATAAATCCGATAATTTAAGAATACTCACCAGGTCCAGAAGAGGTTACCCTCAGCTCATCGCCGGTCGGAGTGCCGCCGGTGACCCAGAATCCAAGCTGGCTGAACCAGCCATAACATAGGGGAGAAGATGAGTTTCACTTGCTATTGAGTTATCCAGCTATGGAGTCACGCCAGAAAGGAGAGCTGAAGAACAGAAGCAAGCCAGCGTCGTCGGATGTCGAAGAGAGGGAGCGGCAGCTCACCACCACCCCACGCCACGATCCAAGCATGCCCGAAAAGGAGGAAGCGTCAGACTCTAGCTGGTCCGTTTTCGGTGAGGCAAAATGTCGGAGAAGCTTCGTCGGCCGGAGAGAGTGTGAGAGGCCGAAGGAGAAAGAGAGAGGAAGGGAGAGTCGGTGGTTGTGGAGGGAGAGCCGAGAAAGAAGAAGAAAAGAAATGGAGGAAGCTGCGGGAATTTTCCAGAAGGCATTCAGCAAAATATTAGCCCATGGGTGACCTACAACCTGTTGAACCGGTTTCAGCCCAAAGCTTTTCAATTTTGGCCCCAAATTTTGGCTTAAATTCAAAAATTGCCCCTTCGAAAATCATAACTTTTCAATTTAACCTTTATCGACATTTCATTTTAGTCCTTTCCAATTTAAAATTTTATTTTAAATTTTCCTTTTTATTTTCTGAATTTTTCAGGTATTACACTTCTTCCCCATTCATCTCTCCTCCTTCTTCTTCAGCTGGTTCGGCTAGTGGCTTCCTTTGGCTTGTCGGCGACGATCCAGCCGAGCTCCTTACTTGCACTTTGGAAGGTGGTGAGTAATCATAGAACAAAAGATTTATTCTATAGCAATCCTACAACTAGTTTTCAAGAAATTGTCATAAAGCCCTTACTGTACTAGCTAAAACAAAAATTTAATTTTTCTTGTTGCTTTACTTCAGTAAAGTTTCTATTGAAGAACTGAGCCCATCGACAAAAAAAATTCAAGCTTCAGCTGATTCTCCAAGCCGAACCATTAAAATTTCCTAGTTATGTGATTTAAAACATTGTGATCTTTCCTTTGTAAATTGGTTAGTTAAGGAGCTCTTAAGGTGAGTAGATAATTTGCCTTACTTAATAAATCTCATTTTTGAAATAATTTTGTTGTATGGAATATTTTGGTTTGGCTGAATGATTTTAGTTTGCTGAATGATTTGATTTGGATGCTAGTTTTCTTTAAAAAAATTTATGGTATGTTGTACGTATACATGCATAGAAATTTATTTGGCATAATGAAAATTATGCTTTATTTGTTTTCAGCATATTATTATTTCAAATGGTAAATAAATTAAGGTTTTAAATCCATTGAAAATCCCATGGTAATCCGACAGTGATTGTGTGGATAAATAAGGGTGGGCTGTCGAATATGTAAATATTTGACATGCGACTTGGTCTAGGGGAGGGATAAGAGTGAGCTGTCAAATATGTAAATATTCAGCATGCGAATTGGTTTGGGATAATTATGTTGTTGTGATTACTATTAGGAATTTTCCTTAGAATCCGGTTGAGTGTATGGTTAACTGCATATCAAATTTTCTTTTGTTTTTGTTATATATATATATATGTGCATACATATGTTGTTTTTATGAGATTATCTACTCACTGAATTTCTATGAAACTTACTCCTTTCTCTTCCATGTTGTTTTTTAGAGCTCCAAGAATCTTCTATAATACCTTCACCTTATATTGAGAAGGGACTTGCTCTTGGATTGAGTTAATTGTTCCTACAGAGATTAAAGGTATATAAATGGTATAATAATGGCAGTTAGTAACATTGTATATGCATGTGTATGATTGCTAGATGCCTAGTAGGATGTAACTTATATAGTCTAGGCCACTGCATACTATTATGATGTTATACAGGTTATGGTGGGCGTGTATCCCTTGTATTGTTGTATAGGCCTTGTGATTAGGTGTCTAAAACATAGAGGAAACTCTACCGATTTTTCATTAAAAAGGATATATGCACTTTTAGATATGTATTGGTTAACTGCATGTCATTATTATATTATAAGGCTTGCAGGAGGTTTCTTGATGGTGACCTTCTACGCCGATTACGTTTTGTGGATTAGGGCGTGACACTACATTACGCTTTGTGCAAGGTGATTCTTCCAAGGGTTACCAATTTTACTCAAATAATAGAGGATGAGCTATTTTTGAAATGGGTGATCAAAAACCAACTCGATTTTAACATGCCTTATTTTATACTCGGATATCTGGCTGATTGCTCTAGGTAGACAGATATTGAGTTCCTCCCATATCGTATGATCCTTATCCCACTTTTTGCCAAATTTAAGCTATAACTTTCTGAAGAACATCAATTTTTACACATCAGTTCCGCTACAATGATAACTACATCACACTTGCACAAGATGCAATTGCAACAAACTGACCAAAGGAATTGGACAAGAAAAAGGGCACAAATTCCTCAACCAATTGGAGGAGCCACTAGCTCAAGGGGAGCTGGGCTTTCTAATGATGCTGAAACCATAATCATTGAGGAAATACACAAACTGCACACACATTTGTCGGACCACTTAGAGAACCATAAAACCTTACTTGAGTCAATGGATGAACGCATTACACTTCTAGCACTTGATAACTAGTCTCACTTCTCCTGGTTTAATGATTATTTTAACTCTATTGAAACTTAATTGCACGAAATCTCACAGCAGATGTAACAGCGTGATAAAAAAGCTAAATTGCAAGGAACTGACCTCCAACAAGACCCTCTACCTGCTACCCTCTACCTGCTTGAGTATGTTGTATTGATGGATGTTCTATATCCCATAGTCCCATTTCCCCTATTTTATGATTTTTTTGATGTTCTGGATTCCATATTTTGCTTTTTGGATTTTACTATTATATTTTGCTTGGATTCTAGTTACTTTTATAATCCTTGTATACACTCTGGATTTTATCATATATTCTGATGTTTGGATTATACATTCTGTTCTATTTTAGTAATTATGGCTATGGTATGAATACAGATTATGTATGATTTATTTTTTACTTCACTCTTTATTGATGCATTATTTCTTTTTGATGTACTAAAAGGGAAGTAAGAAAGATGAGATTTTAGACTCAATTCTTGAAAAACTTTGACCTTTTTCTAAAACCATTTGTCACCGTCAAAAAGAGGAAATTGTTAGTTTTGCTATCATAATTTCTTTAGTTTTGATGTTGAAAAATAATTTTAATCAATATCACAATATGATCATGGCTTAGTGTTTGTTGATTGATTACAGGATCAAAGTTAACAAAATACTATTCAAGAGATCCGCCTTTAGATATGTTAATTTTGTTGTATTAATTAGGAGTTTTTGTAAGTGTGATCTAATTTGTATTACTCCAAATAAGCCTATTAAATTAAGTTGAGGTAGAAATAAATCACTTAAAATGAGTTAAAATTAAAAGTTTTCTAATAAAGTTTTCAAATGCACTTTCACAAGTGCAATTTTTGTAAAAACTATTTTTCACTACGTGAATCGATTCATAAATCAATGTATACTGAAAATCTTGTGAAAATGAACATGAATTGTGTCATGGATCAATTCATGAAGAATTGTTTTGAAAATTATTTTCATCAAAAATTAGTAATTTTTGTGCATCCATTAAGTAATCGATTCATGATTGTTGGTTTGGATTCTTGTTAGATTTAAATAGAAGTCTAGAATTTTCTTTGGGAATTTAAAAGAAAATTATCAGAGTTGACTTTAATGGATGTAATTACTTGAATTGATAAGTAAGAATCAATTGTTATCATTAATTAAAGAGTAATTTAAATTGCAAGAACAATTGATCAAATAGAATTTGTGCAAATGAAAAGCTAGTACAGTAAAATAAAGAATACAATAGGATTTTTAAAGTGGTTCCACTTCAATCGAAACTACGATTGAAGTGTACATCCACTTGACCAAAGCAAGAATTCACTAGGCTTTGAGAACCAGTTTAGATATAAAAATTCTCTATACCTTCTAAAACTATAATCAACCTCACAATTTGAAAAAATGCAAGGGGAAGATCAATTTCTCCCTTTGTATATTAGATTTCTAAACCCTAGAAATCAAAAAACAAAAACAAGATCTCAAGATAGAAAATACAAACTTGAATTGAGATGTGAATCTCAATTATCTAATGTGTGATCTCCTTCAATTTGATCCAAGAATGATTTGATTTGATGAAAATAGATGAAGTAGATATAAATTTGCTTTTGGCTTTGTATTCTCTTAGTTTTTCGCAATAAAAGATATGTCTAAAATAGAACTAGTTTATATTTATAGTGTGGCAATCGACATTTAAAAAATAACTAACTTTCAGACTATGCATTGCTTCATGAATTGATTCAAAAGGCGGTTATCAACTTATGAATCAATTCATAAATTGATTCATCTATGAATATCATTAAGAACTTCAGGACTAAATTAATGTGCGAATCGATTTACACTATTATATAAAGAGGTCATGAATCGATTATCTAATCAATTCATAAAAACTACTAACCTTCAGTGAAAACAATTTTTAAAACAACTTTTCATGAATCGATTTTTGACTCGATTTATGTTCATTTTCACAAGATTTTTAATATGAATTGATTCACACAGTGAAAAATAGTTTTTATAAAAATTGCACTTGTGAAAGTACAGTTGAAAACTTTAATAGAAAACTTTTAGTTTTAAATCATTTCAAGTGATTTATTTCCACCTTAACTTAACTAATTTAAGAGGTTTGTTTGAATCAATATGAATTAGATCACATTTACAAGAGATCTTAATTAATACTACAAAATTACTTTATCTAAAGGCAGATCTCTTGAATAGCATTTGGTTAATTTTGATCATACAAGCAATCAGCAAATATTAAGCTCATTATTATATTATAATATTAATCAAAATTATTTTTTAACATCAAAACTGAAGAAAGTATAACGGCAAAGCTACCAACCTTCAAAATATGTCCTTTGGTGTTTAGCTCTACGCATTCAAGGCCATTCTACTTTGTCATAACATTATTAATCGATGCTAACTTGCAATTCCACTTATACTTAACTATTGATAATACACATTTTACCTTGATTTCTTGTGATTCAGGGATTGTGAGAGGCATTGACACATTTAAAGGTGTCCTCTATGTAATTACACCTCAGAGTTCTTTGGAAAAAGTGAACCTTTAGCTATAGGGTTATATCCAAATTCCTACTTGCTTATTGCAGGTAAGATCTTACATGCTTGATATTAGAACAAGAAGCTATTAAGCTGCCTCTCTCTCCGTCAATAAGATTTAATTCTTAAACACCAATTATGCCTCTATTTTCAGGTTCAGGGATGCACATCATCTGACCTGTCTGCAAATGCTTTGACCACAAGCTAAGCTGATAGAAGTAATATTGGCAACAAATTATTCTCTCCAAAATTGCTAAGTGTCTTTTTCAGCTGACAGGCCAACAGGTTCGTCACCAACTCATTGTAGTTACTGCAGATGCTTCTTTTCACATGCAGGAAGCAGATAAGCTGTAATAGGTTTATTTATACGCTTGACACTAGTTTTTTCTATTTATGACAAACAGACCATAAGTTTATAAGAAAAAGAATGTGATAATATTTAACTGTCAGATATGCTTAATATGTGCCAATTGATGCACTGAGGTCATATAGTGCTTAATATCACTGAATTCGATAATCAAATTAAAGTTTTAAGTTAAAGATTGATTTCATATTATATTGCTCATATCCCATGTACCGTTTGGCTTCAGTCTACGTATTCTTTTAATAAAGCTTTATAACTAATCAATTAAAATGCGTGGTTTCAACTTCACCATGATACACACTTAAATAGAACATATTCAACATAGCCATTATTTTTATAATTTTTTATTTAAATTTATTATGTTGTTAAATAAATTTTTATATATTTTTCAAACAATATATATTTTACTTAATTATACTATTAGAATAACTAATACAACATATTATAACTTGATGTTATGAGTATTTTTTGAGACCATGCAAATAGATTGATAACGGTCTAACAGACAAAGTCCAACTGATAAAAGCCTAATTCTTTCAATATTGAGGTTGTTGGATTAAGTCTTCAGCTCGTTAAAAGGAGAGCTCTGGTCACTGAGTAATAATGCTCACGGTAACCGCAGGTCGATTGACAGCGAACTCTAACTCGCAGAACGAAATAAGCCACCTCAGCTATCTTTTAGAAAGTTCACTATAGTTAAATCCGAGAACGGAACCAATCTGTATGGCCAACTTATAGACATCAACTGGCAGGAATTAATTTACAATTAATTTATTATTTTTCTTTTCCTGAAACATGTTAAGATTGTACATCCCAATAATTATAAAAAGGGGTTAAGATTATTGTAAAAGGAGGAGTCAATTTTAGACCCGGAGAGAATCCACTCTAAAAATATTTTACTTAGCAAAAAGACTGAAAATTAATACTATCATGGACGTAGGAGTTAACAACTGACTTTAGTTGAACGACATTAAAAACTCCCAATGTCCCCTCTATTCTTCCTCTTTCTCCATCTCCCTCTCATTCTTCTATACTTACCAAATTGTAGTTTAGGATTTTATTAAACTTACTGGTTGATCAGATTTTACTATCAATACTTGAGAAATTAAAAATTAATTAACTTAAAATAGTTACATTTTTTAAAACACTAGATAACTTAAAATTAACTCATTGCAGAAAGATGTTGAATTTTATTATCTAAAAATAAATAAAACTAAAAAGTCATGTGAGGATTTCTTTTCAATGATGTTAGATATATTTTAATGAGTAAAATACCGTATCATAATTATTGATGAGAAATAAACTATTTATAATTTAATAAATAATATATAAATAAAAAATAATTTTCAAATTTATAATTATTTACTTTCTTGGTCTTCTTATCTATGATTAAGATAAAATACTTTATTTTCTAAATTACATTTTACACGAGAGTGAGTTAAATGCAAATAAAATTGGCAGGGACTAGGGAGCGCAAGACAGACCGTTATTTCAGGTTATTGTTTGTCCGCGTAAAATCCTGAGTTTCTGCAAAAACATTTTCTATTTATGGCCAGATGAATTCCACCACCCGAACTTTCAAATCATGTCTTGAAACACAACCTCGTACCTCTTTGTCCTCCTTACTTGCACGACCACGCACACACAGAGGAGAGAGAAAGAGACCGAAACAGAGAGAGAAAGGTCGTGATCTTGTTTGCTTTGTCCCACCAAGATCACGATCTTCCATCTCTACCTTCTTAGTTTCCCCATTAATCATCAGCACCTCCATAGATTACATAAAGTTTCCTTTTTTTTTTTCTTACGAGTTTTTCTGTTTCATTTTGGTTCTTCTATCTTCATCAAAATATCACAGAAAAAACTGGAAAAATATAAAGGAAACCGCCATGGCTACGCGTTTTGATGAACACGAAGTGGGAAAATTCCCAGGAAACTTCGTGATCTATGCGGTCGCTGAATGGGTTCTGATAATTCTACTTTTCCTTGACGGATTTCTCGCATTTGCAGCCACTGAGCTTGCCAAGTTATTTGAATTGAAAATCCCATGTTTACTCTGTTCTAGGATTGATCACTTCCTGGTTCAGAGAAATTCCGAGTTCTATTACAACGATTCAATATGTGAATCTCACAAGAAGGAAGTTTCGTCTCTGGCTTTCTGTCACAACCACAGGAAACTATCTGATATGAGGAAGATGTGCGAGAATTGCCTGCTTTCATTTGCAACTGAGAAAGAATCACATATTAACACCTACAAATCTCTTGTGGGGATTCTGCATAAGGATTTGGAATGCTTCGTTGAAACAGATCAGCGAGTTCAACCCAGTTTGAGGGAAGATGGGATGCATGCAGAGAGATGCAGTTCTGAAAGGTGTTCATGTTGTAAGGCGCCGTTGAAGGTCAAGTCCAACAATTCAAAAGGGAAGAATTCAGAGATGTTTACACAAGCTCGCACTCCTTCGCCGCGTGCTTATCCTCTAGTAAAAAATGAGGAATCTCGTGGTTTGGAATTGCCTCATATTCGGCATACAGAGCTCAGGTTTATGTCGGAGAGTGACTCGGAGGTTGGAGAGGCTGAGGATGGCTTCAATGTGAATAATCAGGAAACCAAATGTGAGTATGAAACACGAATTTTGTTGCACTTAAGTTTGTGAATTTAAATACCAAAATATTACATCTTTTGCTTGTCAATGGGATCAATGTGCTATTTTGAAACTTACTCGAGAAAAATTATGGTCTTGAATTCCTTGTTTTACAAGTTGAAGTGTCAAAATTTGTATACTAGCACACCTGTTTTCAATTAGATAGAACCTATTGAACTCAAGTTATGTCATTTATACTGTTATTTAGCATTATTCTTCACTCGATACGGAAAAATGCTATTTCTGATTCACAATTTTTTTAACAACGGCATACATGACATACTTGGAATTAGATTAGCTTTATCTATTTTAAAGTTTGAGGGACTAGTATGATTCTAATTATTTCATATGTGCAAATATAAAATTGTGAATAATGACAAGAAGAATAGTACAATATGTGCCATGCTAGCATGATTTGATAGTGTGTTAATTTTGTATGCAGTGACAGAAGATTCCAAAGCTGCTTCTGTGCCTCTCTTCACAGAAACTGATGAAGAGGTCAAGACCCCTACTTTCACAAGGGGCAACAGGTTGCTCGGACTCTCATTTAATGATTCAGTCGCCAACAGTCCCAGATTTTCTTTCAGGATCAACAGAAAATCGCCACTAGAAAAAACCGAGTTTGCCTCTGACTCTAACGATGGGAATATTGTCACAAATGAAGTAGTAGATGATTCCATCTTCTACCATTTGAACAGACAAGTTGGTTTGGATCGGAAGTCATTGGTAGCTTTGTACATGGAGCTCGATGAAGAAAGAAGTGCTGCAGCGGTTGCAGCTAATAATGCAATGGCCATGATCACCCGCTTGCAGGCAGAGAAGGCGGCAGTGCAGATGGAAGCTTTACAGTATCAGAGAATGATGGAGGAGCAGGCGGAGTATGACGAGGAAGCCCTGCAAGCAACTAATGAGATGCTTATTAAGAGAGAGGAAGAAATCAAAGTTTTAGAATCTGAATTGCAGATTTATAGAGGAAAATACGGACGCTTAACAGATAATGCTTTTAACGAAGGCAAATATGAGGCTGACATGGATTACCAAGAGTTCAAATCACCACAGAAGCTCAACGAAGATGAGGATAATCAAGAACAAAGCCTGAACCATCAACTTGTGTCATCTCAAATGGATCTTGAAGGTAGAAATTACTTGGCCAAAAATGTTTTTCATTCCAGGGAATCTAGCTATGCAAGTGTTGAGGCAGGTAACATGGTGGACATGGTCGCAAAAGAAGGTGAAGCCTGCTTATCAGTACAACTGTTTTCTCTTAATGAGAGATTGAGGGCTCTTGAAGCGGACAGTGAGCTTTTAGAGCTTGTTGGGAAAGAATATGAGCCAGATAGTGAAGAAGCAAGACTTTTGACAGAGGTTTCACAGAATTTGGAGAAGCTCCGGCATCATGTAATGGCAACCTCTGAGGGTGAGAATGCATGATCAGTTGTTTTACTTTGCTTGTTCCTAGAATGCAAGCAACTAAAAGATTGTTCCTAGAATGATAGTCATATTTGAGATGCCCCAAGGAACCAAAGTTTGGTCTCATTGTGGAGATTATGGCTTTCGAGTGTTAAGACATATCAAAGGGGGCAGCTCAGGTATCTGGAAGCTTGGATATGATGTGATGCTAATGGGGAATTTCTTCTATCTGATGTATCTCAGCGTACTATTCTACACCAAGAAGTTGATGATTTGAAACTTCAAATCATGTTCCTGAATATCCTCGTTATTAGGCTTGTAGTAACGTTCAGTAGGAACATTCGGACAAACTTGTCTAGGATTTAATTGTTGATATGATTGTTTTGGCAGTTCCTCTGCTCTTCTCCTTTATGCTGAAAGCAGATCCTCCTCCTACTTTTTTTTTCATGTGGAAGACAAATCATATTTTGGCAGTTCCTCTGCTCTGTGTAATACAAATTTTCTTGCCACAAGTACTCCCATTTTGATGATTTACTTTTTTGTTCACCTTTTTTTTCCGTGATAATGGGACCGATTTGTCCATTCAGCTCTAAGAACTCCAGTTTTCCCTAGAAATAAATCTGACAAAATATATAAAAAAATCTAAAATTACTTGAAAAATCCTTCATCTATCCACAGACACCACAATTTATTTTTTGTCATACTACCATTGAAATACCCACATTCAGTGTTCATGCTATTATTCCATTGGAGTCCTACGCTAAAATGAAGTGACGATCATACATACGTAAGTTTTGCAATTCTTACGCAATTCAAATGCGTTAGCCCCTTGACTAAATTATTGAGGGAATCATTGAATAAAAATTAAAAATATAGAAACGTCAGGTGCCCCTAACAAACAATGGCAGGACATTGTTTAAAAATCCATTTTTTTTGTGTGATAATATAACTAGCAACAACCAACCAAGTGGGCCAAAATTTAACTAGAAAAAATGTAACAATGTATGCATAGAACTCAAGCCTGAAACAGAACGTGGAATGTAATAACCAGGCCAGAATCTGTCACATTTATGAGAGTGATATTCCCTACCCCGTTAATTATAGATGAATTTGGTAACAGAACAAAGTGAACAAAAAAATTATCATGGCCAAAGTTTCTCTCTCTCGGTTTAACAACAAAATACCTCAACTTTGTGTGACAAATCTATGTAAGGACAACAGCAAATGAGAAATGCTAACAGATTGCACATTAGGAGATTCACAAAAAATAGTCTGGAGTTCTTCGTGTAGTTTCAGGTTCAACCTGACGAGGTGCAGGATCAAATTGGATGAAGTTCTGCTCCATATTCTCTCCAACCTCAAGAATCGCAGCCATATTACCACAACGATAACAATAATTTGGAGCGCTAAACACTGTAACAACATTCTTGTCCTAACAAAGGAGTAAAAAAGGTTAACTTTAGAAACTGAAACAACAATTGTAACAATTGTGCTGCTTATTGCAAACCTGAGCCCAATTGTAGCCTTCCATGACAAGCTGATGAGCTCTAGAAATAAGAGAGAGCCCGTTAGTATGGTTATACTGTGTGCTGATATCTTGTCCAAATGTGTATCCCGCACCACGAGGTGATATTCCCCATCCACATCGGTCATCTGGGTCAGACCATAAGAGATCACACATAGGGCCCTCATGAGGAACCTATTCTCCAACATTGGAATAAGGATTAGACAAATAATACATGGCAAAGTTACTTATCATACGAGTTTAACGTGATAAGGTGATAAAGACTAATCTTTGCTACACCATCAGAGAGCCATGAACCAGCACAGAGAGAAACTGCATTTCATGTTACTGAAAAGCAACATCATTATTTTAAAAAACCAATAAGAAACACTTGCATATTTAATGCACATTGAATCACAACAAGGACTATAAATTAAGTTTTCTCTTTGCATAAAAGAAGATAATTGATAGAGGAAAGAGTGCATAAAAGGAATCCTCATTTTGTTTCGGTTGTTCCAGGTAAGTTTACAGTGTATGAAACCAAACAACTATTAAATGGTTTGGGTTGTTCCAGGTATCTATCAGTTGCAGTATCCTAATCCTACATCTCTGTGCAAGACATATTGTGACAGAATATAAGTATTACACAAAGATATCATGTCACTAATACATCAACTTGAAATTCAAAGCACAAAGAGACAGATCAGTGACTATGTACCTCCTGTATACGGTCCAAAGCACGGATATTATCTAGTGTATCTAATGAGGGAGAGAGGCCACCATGCAAGCAGAAAATCTACAAAGTTTTAATAACAATCATTAATAAAAGAAAATTATAAAAAGTAAACCACCAGACCATCAAAATAATACTGCATTATACCAAACCTGAGACTCAATTAAGGCTGTAAGTGGCAGGTAATCAAAAAGTTCGGTAAAATACTTCCAAACATTAGCATTTCCATATTTTCTCAAGCATTCGTCATAAAACCCATATCTGATAAAGGAAACAAAGTTATCAGTACAAATACCAGAAAATGAATATCCAAAATAATTTCAATGCTAGAACATTTCCATAAAAAATGGCAAGTGGTTACAATAAAATCATCCACACACACGCGCGCGCGCGCACACACACACATATATATATTATTGAATGGTTAAAGAAGAAAATGGAATATACAAGAAAGCTAGTTGCTTTCAAGCTAATATTAAAGATGAATGTTGCCTCAGCAAGAAGGAATTGACAAACACAATTTGTTTCGTTCTAAGTACCATTTTTTCATTGGGAAGAGTAATAGTCTTACACTTGAGTAATTTGCCGACTCTCATGATTTCCTCTTAGAATTGTAATTCTATCTCTATAACGTACTTTTAGAGCCACTAGAAGGGTCACGGTCTCCACAGAATAGTATCCTCGATCTGCATGAATTAAAAATAACCATGAACATATGATCGCATGTTTACCTATAAACCTTACCGGCAAACACAAGATAAAGTAAACTCAACCAAAATATAGATTAATAAGCACATTAGGGTACAATCAACTAGGGCCAGCATCAACATAAAGCCACAAAGCTCCACACGTAGTCATCCCTATTTCAAAGGTTCATCCTTGTTATACTCTCATCCTTGGGAACGAAACTAAAATATTACACAATGTGATTCCTTTTCTGATAAGTCTAGGCAAAAACTTTGATGATAAGTATAAATCCTGTTTTCTTGTCACTCAAAATTCTGTTTTCAATCAGAACTTCAGTCGTAGCCGCTAATTAAACTCATTCCTTTACCATAGACGTTATATCCTCTTCATAGATTCATAAAATTTTTCTTTCGATCTCTTTACACTCATCAGACAAGCGCCTAATCACCACCATGTACAAGTATGAGCTAAAATACTCTTGTATCCAAGAAATTACTCACATTCCACAAAAATCTTCATTAAACATATTAACGAAGCAGAAATTAAACTCCAGGACTGAGTATTAGAAAATGAACATCTAAGTACACATTAAGCCACATGCAGGAGGTATTAATATGCACATTAAAATTCCTCTTCATCAAACACACAAAAATAAGAAATAAACTCATTTTATCACATTTGCCTCCCAACTAACCTACATAATCGCCCATGAAAAGATAATTGGTATCAGGAGCATTTCCTCCGATCCTAAACAGCTCGACGAGATCGTGGAACTGGCCATGGATGTCTCCACAAACAGTGACCGGACACTTCACCGGCTGCACATTCCATTCCTCCACCAAGACCGATTTAGCTTGTTCGCACAGCGACTTCACCTCCGGTTCCGGCAGAGGCTTGCACTGCATCAGGTGCTCGATCTGACGGTCAAGGCCGGAGTGAGACGGCATCGTAGCTTACAGGGATATGATCCGTATGAAGCGATCGTCGGAATCGCAGCTCCAACAAAATTCAGGTCATAGTAGCCGGGAAATGGCCGGATGCGGCGGAGGCAAGCGCCGGAGGGTGTAATCCCACTGATAGGGTTGGAAAATGGGATGGGAGGTGAAGAGAAAGTGATAGATTGGGTAATGGTATTCAAAGCTCGTCTTTTGTTGCAGACTTGCAGGGGAAAGCTGAGAAAAAAATGTTACTGTCAGAGAAATGGTTATCTTGAATCCATAAGTCCCTACTTTATTGCATATTCGCAAAGTTTATCCTCCTACTTTCCATTTTTGCTCTCATGATCTTTAACTATAAACTGCATAACTATTCAGAGTTTAAACTAGATTCCACGCCTGTTTATAATTTTTACACCATTGGTGGAATATTAAAAAAAAAAAATAGTAATTAATAATTTTTATTAAATAAGTGAATTTTCATAATTTTTAAATAATATTACAATATATAAATGAATAATAATGTAAATTTGATTTATACTAATAGCATCAAATTTAAATCCAACTAAAAAAAACTGCAAGTTTACATTTAATAATAAAAAATTTTAATCATAAAAACAATTTTTTATAAACATAAATATTGTAGTCATGCTGACTATTTTTTATATTATCTTTTATATTTACAACACGGCATAACTTGATTTAACATAACAACATTTATTTTTTAATATAAATATGATAAGTTGACTATGTCACATGTTGAAGAAGTGTGAAATAATTTTGTGTACTAATAATGTTTTTTAAATATTGCAATATCATATGTGTTTTCTTTCATAGATTCAAACATACTTATGTTCAGACAGGGAACAATAAAGAAAAAATGAGAGTAAAAAAAGAAATTTATAACATAATATTATTTAATTTGTGAGTTTCTATTAAAAGGGAAAGAGATGAAACTTTATAATTAATCATTTAAAATTTTCTAACATTTTCTAATATTTATTTTTTGATTTTCCTTTAATGGAAATCCACGGAGGGTTTACTAAATACTCGAACAAGAAACTCATCTGTTGATTATTTATTCTCTTCTTTTTCTTATTTTATCTTCTCTAATTATCCTCAATTTTCTTTTACTTCTAACTTCCAAACATGACATTTTAAAGAATGTGTTTATTTTAAAGAATGTGTTTGTAACTTATAAGTCACTCATCGAATTAATAAATTATTTTTTATATTTTAAAGATGTTTGATATATTAATTTATTGAAAAAAACCAAATTTCATGTTAATAAAATAGGAGTGTCTAAATTTATCTCTTTTCTTGACCTGCATTTCCATAATATTATGTATATCAATATTTTTCTAATATTATAATATTTTTAATGATCGTTATTTTTTCACAAAATTAAAGAAAATAAAAAAAGACACTTACATCTTATACTTATTAATTCAACATAACTAAATAAAAATAAGTAAACAAAAAAATGTGATAATATAAAATATAATTAATTAAATTTTAAATAATTATATTGATATTTTAAATATCTTGATTACATCAATATAATTTAACTTTAAAATAAATACAAATTAATTTACTTTATATATCTATTTATACTAATATGTGTTTTTATGACATTTTATATTTATAAACTAGCTTATTAACCAAACATTTCTAATATAATTAATTAGCTAATAACTATTAATTAACAACCAATGGCTATAAACTATCTTAGCAATGCCAAACAGACTCAAAATCCTTTACCTTGTTACGCTACATCTTTGATTGGATTTCAATAAAGAATGATTAAGCTACCGAGGCCAATCAACAAAGAAAAATGTTCATCAAATCACTCGAATGAATAATCTTTGATGTATGAATGTATTTATTAAGTTTAATGGTGCCATTGAGGTCTAAAGACAATAGATCAACTAGTTTCTTGACAACGACTTAACTTACCAGCTCCAACAATCCTCATGCCATATCAATCGAAAAACACAGCAACCAAAATACATAGTTTCTGACATATAAAATGTGGTATAAATGAAATCAGGAGAGAGAAATCCTATCACTTTGGAATTTAAAAGACGAAAACCACACTAAGGTTGCTTCCAGTTGCTGACAACAGTGAAGCACAACATGCTTAGTCAGATGATGCACATGGAGGTTAGATTTCACTTTATACAAATAATATCATAATATAACAATGGACACACAGACCTAATACATTCTGCACCCATCAACTAGCTTGTTAATAAGCATATTATGTAACTAATCCCACTGACTGATTTGTCATTTGGAATAAATATCTCTTGAATTATGTTGCTCTCTCAAAACCACCACCAAGCTGCATATGCAGCCACCCAGGTTGCGATCCCTGAGCATAACCCCTGGCTGCTTGTGATCCAAACAACATTCCGGCGACATCAAGCGGCTGAGCACCAAGCTGAAGATATAGCTCAGCTGATTAGATTCTAACTGAAAAGATTTATTAACTAAGGATAATTATGTTTTAAGAAGTTTTTCAATAGAAGAAGAATTGTATTACAAAATGAATCACTTTAGTGAACAATTTTCCAGACAAAGCATACTAGGTTTACTTTATTCTAGGCCAACTGATCCATCTTATTGTGACATATTGGATGGCACCTATTAAATATAATCTAGTGGGATAATTCAATCTTGTGGTTGTTAATTAATGGAAACAGCTTTGATCTTATAGGCATATCATAGAATTTAGTTCAAGATAGCAGACTTACATCTTTTGATGGAAACCCTTCAATTATAGGGTTCATGTTGAATCTCGAATTAACTGCTTCAAGCTTCATTGAAAGGAACTATACAAATCAATTTGAGTTGCACGGAATTAGGTTTAGTGGTGGAAAAGAAAATAATATCATTAGGTGATGATAGAGAATCAGGGATTGCGAGATGCAGATATTTGGCTACCTCAACTTGACGCTGCAGTGACTGGACATAATTGATTATCTCATCCAGAATAAGTGCTTTACCAATTACCTGAACAGAAACAAAGTACACGAATACATTCAATAAGATGGTATTGATCAGAAAAAAGAATAATAAACGTATCTAACAGCACTAAAAATAATTTATGCCTCTCGTTGTAGACATGATAAGGGGAAAAATGGAATGGAAGCAAGAATCCAGCACTGATCCGACAAAATATATTGTATACCTTGTTGCATCCTGGGACTAAATCCTGAAGAGTTTTCATCCTCTCACTGATCTTTTCTCTTCTTGCCTGCCAAATAGACGTTGTAAGCAACATGCTCTCAAAAGGGACAGTAAATTGGAAGAAAGGTCCAAAAGTTCCTCTGTTTGTGGATCTTGAAACACCCTTTTAACATCATTGAAAGCTTACTCAAGAGTGAAGATAGAAAATATAGTACGAGTGAAGTGAATTACTCTCTCTGCGAGACTGTGGCTATCTGTAGCTTGGCCCCTTCTTGCTCTCACATGTATATAGTCTTGCTTAGGTGGCTCAGAAGGTTTAGTACTTTGTTCAGCTGACTTGTTAGCTTCCGCCTCAGATTTCAAACCGCCGTTTCCATCCCTGGATCCACCTAATTTTACCCGTTTATTACCAGAATTGTTCTGTAACAAAGTTAAATAAGATATGTCATCATAATAGCATATTGAAAATTTCAGTTTGAATTTAGGATTCACTAATTCCGTTCAGAGTTCACCCCTTTAATTTATACTTTGTGGTTGATTACAACCACTTAAACATAAAACTTTAAGCTTTTATTTTTATTATGCAAACACTACGTTTTCGATTCAATTAAAACACCATAAGAGAAAGATAAGATTAAAACAGTAGCAGCATGAAAGGAAAACAGGAACAGAACAAAATCACTTCTTACAGGAAAAGGCTAACTCCATGTTTAACCAGTAAGATATAAAAGAGAGCATAATTAATTTATAAAACTTTAATCTCGGTAGTGGAAACCCCATATGAAAGCTATTAAGCTGATATTTAATTATGTTTGGAAAGTAGAAAAATAGTTCATGATAATCCGAGAATTCACATAACTACACTAGCGTTTTCTCTTATACATTACTTATGACCATGGAGACAAAGATGCAAGCTTGAGCCTTCAATTCGAGCTTCTCATTTGTTCTAATCGAATTGAAATATTAAACAGAGAATTTAATCAGAAAACCAAATCAAATGAGGGAGAATTAAAAAAAAAAAAAAAAAAAAAAAGGGAGAGAGACCAACCAAGTCATTAGCACTACTGGTCGAAACCATCTTTGAAGACTCGCCCTCGGAGCTAACATCCTTCCTCTTCCTTCGATTCGCACTAGCACTGGCAGCTCCACCGCCACTCTGCTCCGTCACCGTCGACTCCTCCGCCGACCCATCTCGATGCATCGAACTCTCAGCAAACCCACCTAAATTACCCATTCGGAGCCCCAATCCGGCTGTGCCGGGTTCCCCACTGACAGGCCAAATTTCAGCCAAACTGTAGGCAGATGGGTTAGCAGAAGAGAATGTGGATTCGTTGATGAGTGGAGGATCCATTTGAGAACCAGAATTCATAGAATTTAGAACAACCCAAATTGAGATTTGAGCTAAGAGTGATTATTAGTGTAAGAGAGCTTGAGGGACGTTTAAGGAAGTGTGGGAGAGTGAGGGTGATATTTAAGTTGGGGGTTATTAGAAGGGAGAAAGATGTGACTTCGGAATGAAAAAGACTGTTAATGGATGACGATGACAGTGAATGCGAGAGGCAGGGCGAGATAACAAGGCGCTGATCTTTTTCTGACTCCTGTGGCTCCGGAGGAGAGGGAGAACGCGCATTACACCTACTGTACTTTTTATCCATAGACGATCCTAGTCAAGTCTGCCCCTATTACAACTGGTCCCTCGTGTGAATAAAAATAAGACAGATAGGTTCCTCAATCCTCACAGGATAATGTAAAATTACTGTACCATTCAAAAATATTTATATATCTCATTTAATGTTAAAATTTTAATAGTGTTATTTATTATATTTTAATAAATTAGATATTTAATTTTATTTTAAAGGAAATATTAAAATTAAGAGGATAATTTTTTAACTTATTATAATACAATAAAAAACAATTTTAAAATTTTTAATATTACAATAAAATTGTAAATATTTCCCGTGTACAACTACCAACTCAGGACAATGTTAGTTTTCTAACAAAGAGATGCCTTTTTTTTTTTTTCTCTTGATTATGTTTTCATTTTCTATTATTATAAGAGGATATTCATATACATTAAATGTAGAAAAAATAATATGAATATTACATTGTTATTTTTCAAATGAAGATAAGTTAATTATTTAATCTCATAGTAAAATTCTTTATGGACTTTATAATAGTAATGCTATACTTGCTTATTTATTTTATTAATAGTCAGTTATTATACACTTAATTAAATTCGATTTAGATCTATGCATTTACTAATTTCATATTCTTAGCATTTTCAAAAAAATGCATAAATTCAAGTGCTCTGAAATGAAATATCAGACTGTTATGCATTGCTCCCCTACTTGGAAGATGGACAATGTGTTGCATAGCATAAATTATCTAAATTTTGATAACAAAACCTTTGACTTTTCGCCTACACTTTTGTGTTTTCATGTGTAGTTGCATACGTAGCACGTGGTTCCTCCTCTTCCGTCCAAGTTTTATATATAATGCTCAACATTTTTTTTACCAAGTTACATAATGTAAAGATATAATAATCAAATTGTTATATCAACAATATACAAATAGAAAAAAAAAAGAATAGAAAATTGAGATTATTATTTTTTTTTGGAAGATAAAACTCTTCAATTGATTGAGTTGACCGATAAAGAGAAGCAAACTACTTGCAAATATAATAATGTCAGTCGCACATGACGGAAATGATTCATTAAGCATACTCTGACAATCAAATCAATATTTTAATAGAATTTCAGTAAATATGTAAAAAATTTATAAGAGGGATACCTGTTAATATTTATAATTACTAAATGTGCTATTTAGTGTCCTCTCAAACGAATAAGGCATTATTATGTATTTGCAGCGCATTGATGAAATTAGTGAGAATCTCGTTAGACAGTTGCTGGTGTTATATTATTCATGTAGACCTAATCAGATATTTTATCATGTGTTAGTTAAGTAATTAACTCTCAAAGTTCTTAACTAACATCAAGACTAAAGTTATTTGATCAAGTGGGGTAGTCGACTGACAGGAGACAGTCTATGTTGAATGTCAACTTCTCACTCAATCCTAATTGATGTTGAACGACTATAAATTATAAACTATTTTAGATTATATCAAAAAATATTTTTTATAATAAAATTTTATTTATTTGTATAAAAATAAAGAATTTATATGTTATATATATAAATTATAATTAATAAAATAATACATATTATAATATCGAGTAAAAATTACTTATGCTTTAAAAAAATAGATATTTTCTTAAAAAAAAAAGGGCAAATGAAAGAATTTATATGGGAAAAATGTATTCCAACATAACTAGAGAATCGACGGTTGGAGAATAAAGAGATAGTTAACTTTTTCTTCCTCTTGTCTGAGAAAAATCTAAAACGCAATTGCAAGAATCATCTTATTCCCTTTCCCTTTACCCTTATTCTACGTTCCCATTCTATCCAAACCAGGCGTCATGGGAAAGTGGCCCTCACTTCTGAAATCTACAACTTCATTTGATATCAGGGCTCACTGATTATTTCTCAATGTTCCTTATTCTTTGCAAAGTCCAGGATTACCCACCTTGGAATTTGATTCTTACAACCATACATAATAATAGCTGTACGCAGGGGCGAACGCAGGAATCTGGGTCAGTGAGGGCTGACCCGGATTCAAAATAAGAAAATTTATAATTTAGTCTTAAATTTTTTATTTTTTTTACTAAGACCTATTTTTAAAGACTTTTTTCAATTTAGTCCCTGTCGAATTTTTAATTTAATCCTTCTATCAAAAAAAAAATTTTTTTTTTAATATTATAAAAAAATTTTTGGAAAACTTGAGTGGGGCTCAAGCCCCCACTAGGCCTGAATTGGGTCCGCCCCTGGCTGTACGTACCAATTATGAGGAAAAGACTCATGTTGAGCCATACTGCCGGATTCATATTCATATTCTGTACTAAAATTTGTACAATGATATGCAATACATCCAACATATATTGTATCCATATAACAAATATCATTCAGTGCGAAGTAGTGACATGACACATATATGCATAAAATCTTGTGTAAACATCATGTTTTGGTATATATCTATGTATAAAAGCATTAAGAAGTACAAGTGAATTTACCAAAATATTCTTAAATATGTATTATGGAGTAATTAATAACACGAGTGTCCAAATTTTTAAATAACAAACTCGTGTGACGCAGATACAACTTATGTTTTGAAGTGTCTAAATTTCATGGATATTCTCTCTTGGATGGATGCTTCACTAACTATATATTTGTTCCCTCTTTGTGGTGAACAAATCGGCACATAGCCTCTGTCGAATTAGATTCCATGGCAATTGACGCGTCTTTGTTGACTGTCCTAATTCTCATCCTGCATGCATTGATTCTGTTTCCTACTTTCATTAGTGTCTCGGGTTCAACTCGTTACCTCACATGTACACATTACACTTTATAGTTAGTACAAGAATGGCATCCCCTCCTTGTTGTTAAAGCAAGGACTTCGGATATAATCAGCTCTTACAATGTGATAGATCATGTGTGCAAGGTTGGGAATGAATTCATTGTTGTATGCTGGTTTGGAATTACCAATAAGCAGTTGTAACATTCATAACAAACTCTATTACTATATCTACAATTTTGCAAGTCTTCCACTCTTCCTAAACAAATTTTTTTAAAACTGCAAAAATTAGACATTTTGAGGCCAAACTAAGAAGCATTTGAAATATTTTATATTTTATCTTTGTTAGAAAGTAGTGATATGAAGTATACATCGCAACTGAAGTAAAAAAATTAATAAATTAAAGAAGAAATTTTACTACAGCAAAAAGAATTACAATTTCTGTCATATAATACGAAAAACACTCACAACATAGGATGCCCATACTTTGAGTACAATAGGATATAAATAAAAACTTCATAGTGGCTTTTTTATGACAATAGCTACATAAACCTCATTATATATGAATAATCATATTTAAATACATGTACTTTCATATTCAAAGTACATGCACATACAATGAATCTAAATAATATAATTCTAAAACGCATTAACTTTGACATAGAAATTAGCCAACAAGCCAAATACTTTGAATGGCAACATTCTCCCACTTAAAGACACTTTTGTTATGAAGATCTTCCATCCTTTCTATGTTTGCCATTCTTGCTACTTACATCTTTATTATGCCAAAAGATGATCGACATCATAAAATTTGTTAGTATTGATTATCCTTGTTAACATGTATGCAAGGTTGTCCTAAATATGAATTTTCTAAATATCCACACTTCCTTCTTCCAACTTTTCTTGTGCAAAATGATATTGTACTCTAATGTGCTTTGTCTTTGAGTGAAATGTTGGATCTTTTGCTAAGTGCAAAGCATTCTGACCATTACAAAACAAAACAATCTTTTGTAGTTTGTGTTTGAGCTCCTCCATTAACATTTGCAACTAGATCGCCTCTTTGCTAGCATGGGTAGCTGCAACATATTTTGCTCCTGCCGAAGAAGTAGCTACAATAGACTGCAATTTTGAAACCCAACATACAACTTCTCTATGAAGAGTAAATGCATAACTTGAGGTGGACGTGCTTTTATTAGGACCCCCTGCATAATTAGAATCAACATTGCCATTGAAAATAAAGTCCAATCCTCCATAACATAGTGCAACATTTGAGGTACCCTTAACATATCTTACCTCCTAAATGGTGTGAATCATATTATCATACATCTTTAGTTTGATAGTACCAATACCAGTAATCTCTAAGGCATGATCGTCTCTCATGAACATATATGCCATGTTGCTCCTGAGTTAATAAGCCAGACATTAGCAAAACTTCTTCTGCCTTTGGTGACTGTTGTTGCCTCATTGTATAAAATTTCACTATCATCTGAGATAGTTGCTACACAACCTTGAGCTTTTGATGACTCAAACTCTTTATCTCTGCCTTTGCCTTTTTCATTCTTCTTGAGATGCCAACACTCCATCTTGTAATGCTCCTTTTTGCCATAATGATGACACTTGACATTTTTCTTACTTTAAGATTTTGATTTACTCTGATTTTGACTCCTACTAGGGCCATGTTCTGTTAATCTCCCTTTTGTTACCATCAAAGCTTTAGCTTGCGATGAGCTTTCCAATCTAGCTTCTTTGCTCTTATGTCAACTTTCTTCTTCAAGAACTGCACCTGCAATATCATCGAAGACTAGAACTTCTAAATTGTTTGTCAAGTTGATAATGAGTTTGTGACACCTGAGAAAACTTAAAATAATAAAATTAAAATTACAAAAGACTAAACTGAAAAATTGGTAGGGACTAAATTGAAAAGATTTGTGGAAGCTGGGCCTTAGTTAAGGCAGCACAAAAGCTTTGGGCCTTAGTGTAAAGCGATGTTAAAATTAAGGGCCAAAATGCAAAATTATATGAATATTTTTATTTATAAATAAACAGGCCCCTTCTCACTAGATGAGCCTTCCTCCCATTCATGCTCTTCCCCGAGCCTTTTTCTTTGATCTTCAAGCTTTCTCTGGAACCTTCCAGAGTTCTCTTAATGCTAGCATATCTCCGGCCATCCTTTGAGTTCTGGTGCACCACTGGAAGACTAGCTAAGCCCCAAATGGCTTCTTCTTCTTCTGGCTTTCTTTTTCTCTCCCGAGTTCGATCTTTGGAAACTTCTGAAGCTTCTCACTCGGTTGGCGTACTTCTGACCACTGTTCCTAACTGAAAGAAGTCCGAATGGTTTCTATTAATTTCCTTCTCTTTCAGCTTGCGGGTTTTTGGATTTTTGGCTGTGGTCGATGAGCCATAACCATTCAACCATGGTAGCTCCAACTACCGTCCGACCACCTTCTCACCGGTAGCTATTTTCGTTCTCCTTTTTGGCTTGTTTTTGGGTTGGATAAGCTTATAGTAGCTCAACTATTCTTCCTTCCCTTGCTTTTGTACTAGTTTGGCCAGCCCTGGCATTTGGGCTGCCAGCCATCGGTAAGCTGAAGGTAGCTACTTCGGAACACAGTGAGTAATTCTAAATCATCAATTTTATTTCGTAGTATTTGGATTGAAAGTTGTCAAGAAATTTGTGTATAAGCTTAATAATGGGTAGTTAATAAAAATTGAAAAATCTGATTGTTATTTTGATTTTGATGCATTTCTGATAAATTATAGAGTCCATAATACTTATATTTCTGTGAGTTGTGCATCTTGGCATTGAGTTGATAGTCCCACCCTTGCAAATCTTGTTACATGGAAAAATGATTTTGTTGAACATTAAGTTATGATTTTTAATACAATAAATTATCGATGATGATTTATTCTGAGGTATTGGTATTTAAAATATGTATTTTTAACTTGTTTTATTATAAGAGTTGATGAGAATATTATCAATATAAAAATGATTGGATAATTTGAGACCCTAGGCTCAATGGAAATCCATTAGTAATCTGGTGACAATTGTGAACAGCCTAAGTGGCTGGATAATACAGAAAATAGCCTGAATGGCGGTAATAGCCCAATGGGCGATATTAGCCTGTTTGGTAGAATAAGAAATGAGATCGTTAAATATGAGTAATTGGTACCCATAATAAATGAAAAGGAAATACTAGTGATGTCACGATTACCAATAGAAGTTTCCTTGGAACTCAGGTATTGATATTGATTTAAATATATATTTTGGTACTGTTGTTTACCCGAATACTAAATTTCTTACTATATATTACATTTAAAATGATTTACTTAACTAAGGATCCATTGGTAATTCCTTGGCAACCCGCAAGTGTACTTGTGTATATCAGTTCTGATCTGTAAGGGAAATAAGGGGAAGAACTGGTCAAGTGTAATACGGTTAGACTTGGAGATCTGGTTCTGGTTCCCTATTGGATTCCTTTGGGTCTGGAATCACTGGATAATCCTAGGAAACCCCCAGGTGTACTTGTGACCACCTGGTGATAGTTGGAGTAATAAGAGAGAGGGTGTAATTAAATTATATAACTAATTGGCATTGTGAATGGTATAAGGGTGATATACTTGGTTCTGATTATCTATTGGAATTATCTAGATCCAATCAATAATTCTTTAAAGAAAAGAAATATGTTTTGAAATATTTTATCTATACAAAATTTTGGATTTATGAAAAAACTATTTTAAGAAATATATATTTTCCTCTCACAAGGATAATCTGTGAAAGAGTTTTCATAAAAGTTTTGATTTATAGGAATTATGTTTGATAAAAACATTTGGTTCCAAGAAAATGAACGTCTTTCAATGGATATTATATATTCAATTAGTAAAAATCCGATTTCAGATTTTGGTAAGACTACTTGCTCACTCAGTTTCTAAACTCCTATCAAGAGGAAATAAAAGATATAAAATAGTAAACAGTAATTGGTAAAATAATAATTACGTATTGTATTAATTTGTGTCTTAGATAACCAGTAGAATAAATGTTCAATTTGGGCCACCATGTATTCGACTTGTTACTGCGTATGTTTTGCTGGGCATGTAGCTCATATTATTTGTCTGTGGATGCATTGTATAAATTGGTATTATGATTTGGCTGTTAAATAGAAATATCTATTGTAGTATGTTGTGATTTGAGTCCTGGATGCCTAGTAGGTTGTTGTTGTCTAGACTGGGCCACTGCATGTTTATTTATTTATTATACAGGTTTTGATGGGCATATGACTCTTGTTGTGTATTAAGGCCTTGAGCCTGAGCGTCCAGATGATAGGGGAAACTCTACTGGATTTTTGACAAAAATAGATGAGTATCTATGGGTTAACATGCATAGTCAAGCTTGTAGGAGATTTCTTACAGGTGACCTTCTACGCGGTCACGGACCCCCTGGACGGGTCTTGACAAAGGTGGTATAAGAGCAAAAGATTTAGGGATATGTGTATGATGCGATATCATAGAAACGTCTAACTGTTAATATGGGTCAAGCATACCTGGTTCATGTTAGTGCACTCAAGAGCATGACATATGAATGGGATGTGCTGACACCCATACCCTAGATATACCATAAGTTTCCACAAAATCCTAAGATTCCTATTCATACTTATATATGCCTTGTGATTTCATATAATACGGATCCCCTGTTACATGATAGTAGAGAAATACGGGCAAATTCCGTGGTATCGACAAAAGACCATAAACAACATATGATGTTCTGTTTCTAACAATATACCAGAGGAAACATTGTTTCAGTTTTTTTGAAAGTCTCTGACATTTGTTTTGAAGATCGTAAATGAGATATGACATACTACAGTTATGGGACCGAGGCAACATTGCCTCAGTTTTATGAAAGAATTGAACATAGTGACATAAAAGCTACAGAAAAGAAAAATTTGTTTTGGACTTGTATGAGATATCTCAGATGAATAAGAAAAGTATATGTTCAGAAGGATTTTCAGGAAATTCTGATAGATGTTTCCTCACGGTACAAACATGGAAAATCTAAGATTTTGGAAGTTGCACTATTAGGGTTCCACGTGAAGGAGTGTAACTCAGAACTGTTTTGCTTTGATGATAGAATTAATTAGATGTCCCTTAACTATATAGTTCAAGGTCCAGATGAGGGCCTGGTAATCCATGATCTAAAATTAGTTATAACAAGAAGAAACTATATAAATAGTTAAGAACTAGAAAGTACAAGGGTGGAAAGGTTTAAATAATAGGAATAGTTGTCCCTCTATTTCTATTGATTGAAGGCAAAAGATTATAGATATTAGCATTTGTATTGACCTGCAATAATGGTAGCGGGCAATTATATTTATGTCACTCTGCTTCCCTCTTCTTTTTTATGTGATTAGGGTATGTATTTATTTCTAACTTATTATTAGTTGTTGTCAGGTCCCTAAAAGAAATAAAAATTAGTGGGTAAAAACTTAAAAATTAAATGCACGGAATTGAATTAAATATGGATCTTGCCCTTATCTCGTTGGAGATTTGTATACAACTTTGTTTGTTTAAACTAGATCAAAATATTCACAACAGAATTGATAATTGATAATTGATAATGTAAGTAGGCAGATATTAAGAATTAGTAAAGATAATAGAATATAAAAGTTAAAAGAGATTGAAACACAGCTTTTTAAAGTGGTTCAACTTGAATTGAAACCGCAATTCAAGTCTACTCCACTTGATCTTTCATCAACCGAAAG
>JANHAO010003116.1:0-26897 GCA_026873985.1 Saraca asoca | reverse complement strand
TTCAAATAAAATCCCATAAATTTTAGATATCTCAAAGTAAAAATGATACATTTCAAATGAGATATTATTTTCAATTAAAAAGGGGGAGAAAATTTCAAAATCAAAGAAGACATAAATCCTTTTTCAAATAAAAATTTCACTACTTTTGATAAACTTTGAATTTGATCTAAAATTATTTGTCACCATTAAAAAAGGGGAGCTTGTTAGCCTAGGTTACTCTAACTACATATTTTTCTTAGTTTTGAGGCTAAAAAATAATTTTAACCTAAATAATTTACATTACTATCTAACAATGTATTTGATTGTTTATTTTAATTTGTTTTGCAGGTTCAAAGTATATATATGATTCAAAAGATCAAAATTAGGTCTAGAAATTATTTTATTTTTATAGGATCTTTTGTAAGTGAATTCAAATGAAATTTGATTCAAGAAAATATTTTTTATTTGATATAATAAGGTAGATACAAACCACTCGAAGAAAACAAATATTTTTTAAACAATTTTTTTAAAGTAGAGATTTTATAAAAATGATTTTATATCTTCTGAATCGATTCATGAAGAAAAGCTTTGAAGTTTTTTTTTTAAATCGAAGGTTAGAATTTTACTCTAAATTGATTCAAGAATCGATTCACAAATTAAAAGTTAATTATTCTGTTATAGTCGGTTACAACAATTATAAAATCCCTAATCACCTTTAGTTTTCATAAGATTTCATATCTTTCTTTCTTTTTCAAGTTTGAAAATCATAGAGCAAAAGAGCTAATTAGATTTTTCTCTAAATCACAAGATTTCTAAATCAAATCAAGAGTTTCTAAATCAAACTTCTGCAGAATTCACATTAGCTATTTGAGAATTTCTCTCTCAAACTTTGTGGTATTATATTTCTTACTTTACCTTTATCTTTTCTTATATTGTATTTTCTTTTAAGGCTTCTAGATTGATAGACATCTCGTATAAGTTAGTAAGAGCCTGTTAAAATTCTTGTGTTTTTAAGTTTGGAAGAGCTATGTGAAAATCTTCTAGGTTAGTAAGATCCCTGTTATAATTCTTATATTTAAACTGACATTTCAGGAGCCTATTTTTAATCCTGATGTTGTGATAATAATAGAGGTAATCTAGTTGAAGATTATAGACTTGAATTGCGGTTTTAATTCAAGTTGAACCACTTTAAAAATCAGGTGTCTTGAATCTTTATTTTTCTACTATTACATCTGCTATATTCTGATCTTGCATATCTAAACTTTGCATAAACATAATTTTGCAAATTTATTGATTAATCTTCTGTTGTGTTTCTTAATATAAAACATTTTTTATGTTCTCAAATTTAAAGAGTTTACAATAATCAAAGGAGTATAAAAATTCCCCTAAAGGAATAAGGGCAAGATCTGTAATATATCTTTATCTGGGACTCTCACAACTCACAACTCATCTTTCTTAACAAGCTGCACATTGCCTCTCTTTACAACTCTCTCTTTCTCTTCAAGTAAGTCCATCATCTCTCTATCATAATTTCTTAAATTTTTACTACTGATTCCTTTCTTCTTCCTCTTTAATTTGACATCAAAATCTTGTGGATTGATCAAGCATAATTTGAGTTATGAATATTTGAATTCAAAAGTCATTATTCACATCACTACTCAACCCATAAACTTGCTTGATTTTCTGGTGTTTTTAGAGCCTAAATCTATTATATTTAGCTTGTTTCTATACAAAGGAACCATAATCTAATAATATATGATTAGTTGAGGAGAGAAATTTTTGAAAAATTTAAGAAGCTAATATGCTCTTCTTTCTTGCTGTTGAAGAGTGTTGGAGATCCTTGTAAGATATAATTATATTTATGGTTTTCAGCTACTAAGTTAAGAGATTCATACCTTTCTTGTGATATATATTGTGTTTATTGATTGAAAACCTCTAATTGTGGAAGTAACAGGTAATGGAAATGGATTAAGGCTAAAGATTATCAATAAATGATTAATATTCACATCAGTCATGACTAGGAAATTGGGTCCTGACATGTTTGGTATCAAAGCAACAATTTAGGCTAAACCTGTGAGTATAGGCCTACATGTAGAGTTGTTTAGAGTCGTATGATGATGGTGATTTCATCAAGTGTTAGCAGGAATAGTGCTAGTAGTACGTGTGCACCTGAAAGCATGTATTGCTTATACCATTCCCTTTAATTTGATGGAATATGTGTTCATGTTAGTAGAGTCAAATTAGAACCTTTGTATGTCTTAAGAATTTGATTAATTTTGTAATGCAGATTATGATGAGAATTAAAAGACAAGAAGGTCAAGAATCTAAGTTTGGTAATGAAGGCTTGTCCAATGGATGAAACAGTTCACTTCTTGAAATCAACAATAATCCCGAAGTCCCTTAGTGGGTAAAAAACCTAGTTTAGTAGGCAATGAATTACCTAGTATATGCATTAGCTCAAAAGCAAAACTAAGATTAGAATAGAGAGCCTAATAGGAGTAGATAAAATAAAAAATATCAAATTTCTCCTGCTAGGGATGAGCAAGAGAATAGCTTAAAGATTGTTTATGAATTTCTAAAATTGAAGTTACCCTGATATCCGAGAACAAATTCTTCTATGGACCTATACTAGTTTCTAGATCAAATATGAAGATATGATAGGATGTTGCAATGTCTTGAACCCTTATTGATAGAATTGGTGGGGTATCAATTAGATGATCTGGCATATTATTGGTATGTTGGATCTATTGAAGGGCAAGCTACTGATGTGGAACCATTAACTTAGGCGATGTTCCAAGAAATTTTAATTGATCAATTTCTTCCTCTTAGTGTCCAACAAGCAAATGCCTAAAAGTTTGAAAATTTGAAACAAGAGAACTTGTTTGTGAGTGAGTATGATGCTTAATTCACTTGACTCTCCCGATATGTTGCTTATTTAATTCCTAATGAAGCCATGAAGGTAGAAAGGTTTGTGCAAGGGCCTCGTGACTACTATTTTGATTGTGTTAAAGTCAATCCCAACACGACATATCAGGAAGTCATGAACTAAGCCTTACGGGTGGAATTGAGGTTCAAAAAGTGTCGTGAAAGAGAAATGTCTTCTGGTAGAAAGAAAATAGTTTGAACTGAGGAAACTAATATTACATTGAATGGGAGATCAACTCTAATCCGTGGAACACCCCTTGGTGGGTGGAAAGGAAATTTTTTTGAAGCACCTGGTCATAGAATTCACTTGTAAGAAGGAATATGGGAGGTCAATTGATTTCAACCATTTTTGTTCTATTCCATGGAAGAAATACATCTTGTAGTCAGGGAAATTTTAGTGCTAATGTGCCATGATACAAAATTTACAACACAAGTCATTATAGATCTTGTAGGAAATACCTGACTGGGTGTTTTGAATATGATTAACTAGGTTATAGAGCGAGGGAATGCCTTATAAACGTGAGTGCCTTTGGTCATGATGCAAATTACTAAGCTCGACCTTAAAGTCAATCTATAACACAGTCAATAGCTTTTATAAGGGCACTGGCTACGTCTGGTAGGAATGATAGACAAGGAAATCGAGAAAGAAACATAAATGAAGCTACAATGAGAGTCTACAATCTTACCAAATAAGAGGCCTAAGCTTTAAATGTTGCCAACTCAGGTATTGTTCAACCTTGGAGCTGCTCACTCTTTTATTGCAAAAACTTTGCCGCTTTACTAAATGAAACTGGTGAACTGATGGAATCATTGTTAGTAGTAATAACCAGTCGGCAAGACTTTTCTAGCCAGCTATTTGTTCCACAATTATGCTATAACAATAGGAGATAAGCAAGCAACCTCAAGTCTAGTTGTATTAAATATGGTGGATTATGATGTAATCCTAGGTATGGATTGGCTTTCTCAGCATCGTGTGTACATGAATTGTTTTGATAAGGTGGTTATGTTCCATGTGGTCTTTTCTTATACTTTTTGAAAGAGAACGGGTAGTTGGCATAATTGATTTGATTTCAAGCGTGCGAGCTAGGAAATTATTGAAAAAAGGGTGTACAACTTATTTAGTTGTAGTGAAAGACATGGAGTCATCTGTTCCAAATCCGAATGAGATTCTGGTGATACATGAATTTCTTAATGTGTTTATTCACGAATTACCTAGATTGCCATCAGATCAAGAAATCAAGTTCATAATTGATCTTGTACCTAGCACAGAACCTATCTCCATTCCTCCTTATCTATGGCATTCTTGGAATTATAGAAAACTCAGCTTCACAATTAATTGATAAAGGTTTCATTTGTCTAATTGTTTCACCATAGGGGGCCCATACTCTTCTTGAAAAAGAAAAATAGAACATTATGGTTGTGTATTGATTATCACTAGTTGAATAAGGTTACCATCAAGAATAAATATCCCTTCCCCCATATTGATGATTTGTTTGATTAATTGTAAGGGGCAAAATATTTTTCAAAAATAGATTTGAAGTCAGGGTATCATCAGTTTAAGATTTGTAAGGAAGATATGCCTAAGATCACTTTTCGTATGCATTATGGGCATTATAAATTCCTAGTAATGTCATTTGGTTTAAAGAATGCCCCAACTATTTTTATGAATTTGATGAATCACATCTTCAAACCATTTTTAGATAAATTTGTAGTCGTGTTTATTGATAATATTATGGTATATTCCAAAAATGAGAAAGAGCATGACCAATACCTCAGAATAGTGTTGCAAACTTCGCAAGAGCATAAACTTTATGTGAAATTCTCTAAATGTGAATTTTGGGTGATTAGTGTCAAATTTCTTGGTTATATAGTATTGCAAGAAGGGATACGAAGAAGCCATAGAAAGTTGGCTCAGGCCTATAATAGTTACAAAAATCTGAAGTTTCTTGAGATTAGCTAGGTATTACCAAAAATTTTTCAAAGATTTCTTCAAGATATCTATGTCATTGACTAAGCTTGCTCGAAAGCGTTAAATGGACCACTACTTGGAAAGAAAGCTTCCAAAAGCTGAAGAGGTGTTTGACATCAGCCCTAATATTGGCATTACCATCTGGATTAGGTGGCTACCTGATGTATTACAATATTTTAATAATTAGATTGGGGTGCATGTTAATGCAAAATGGGAGAGTGATTGCATATGTATCATAACATTTGAAGAAACATGAGCAAAAATACCTTATCATGATTTGGAAATAGCAGTAGTACTTTTTATGTTGAAGATATGGATGCATTACCTATAAAGAGAAACATGTGAAATTTATACAGATCATAAAAGCCTAAAAATATATCTTTAAGCAAAAAGATCTTAATCTTTGACAACGAAGATGGAGGGAGCTAGTGAAGGATTATGAATGTTCGATATTGTATCATCTTGGAAAGGCAAATGTGGTAGTTGGCACATTCAGTCGTAAGTCAACAAGTTGTTTACCATGCCCCTTCTCCAAGAAAGAAAAGTTGATGTGTTTCTATCTCGAGTTTAAGAAGCTTGGTGTACAACTGAAAGTTTCAAACCAAACCTTAATTTTAGCCCATATGATGATACAATCGGTGATAATTAATCGAGTAAAAAAAGTTCAAAAACAAAACGCATAATTTGTGATTCTTAGATAAAGAGTGAAAATAGAATCAGGCTTGTAATTTGCAGTCAATGAGGCAAGAGTACTTAAAAAGGAAGGATGATTATGGGTTCCCTCTAGTATTCGTGGGGATTTGTTACATCAATCTCACAATTCATCATATACAATGCACCTGGGAATGTCTAAGATGTATCATGATTTGAAATAGTTGTTCTAGTGGGAAGGCATGAAACAAGATGTGCTTGAATATGTGACTAAATGTCTTACGTGTCAATAAGTAAAAGTGGGTCATTATTGATCATTTAACCAAATCGACTAATTTCTTACTAGTTAAAATGATTTATTTGGCTAGTCAATATGCGTAAATATATCTTGATTGGATAGTTCCTTTACATAGTGTGACATTGACAATTATTTCAGAGTGGTACTCAATTTACTTCTTGTTGTTGGTAGTCATTCCAACAAGCCTTAGGTACTCAGTTGCAAGTTAATATGGCTTTTCACCCATAGACTGATGGTTAATCGGAGTGAACGATTCAGATTCTAGAAGATATGCTTCGTGCATATGTGATGAAATTTGAAGAGAATTGAGAAAAATATTTGTCGCTTATTGAATTTGCCTACCATAACAGTTACTAATCTAGTACTCAAATAACACCATTCGAGGCATTGTATGGAAGGAGATGTAGGTTTCCAATAGGTTGGTTTGAGCTTGGAAAGGCAAGGCTGTTAGGATTGGATCTTGTAGCAAATGCCACTAAGAAAGTACACTTGATCCATGATTGAATGAAGGTGGCTCAAGACCAGTAGAAGTTATACTCGAATAAGAGAAGAAGGGAATTGGAATTTGAGGTGGACAATCAAGTGTTTCTTAAGGTATACCTTATGAAAGGAGTTTCGCATTTTGGCAAAAAGGGAAAACTAACACCACGATATATTGGACCATTCAAAATCATCAAATGCACAGGAGTCGTAGCATATCAAATAGACTTGCCAGCTGAAATGTAAGGAATTCACCTATTGTTCCATTTTTCTATATTGAGGAAATATGTTTGGGATGAATCTCATATTATTAAGGAAGAATTGGTACAATTGAACACTAAATTGACATATGAAGAGCAACTAGTAGGTATTCTTGATCAGTAAGTTCAAAAACTAAGATTAAGAGAAGTTTCTATGGTTAAGGTGCCATAGGAATGACATAGTGAGTAAAAAGCTACATAGGAGTTAGAATCTGATATTCGAGAAAAGTATCCCCAATTATTTCATAAGAGACAAGTACCATGACTACTTTTTGTTAGTTTATTCTAGTTAACTTACTGTTGCTATCCAAAATTTGATGACAAATTCTTTTAAGGGGGAGAATTTTAATGCCCCAAATTTTCTAAAATTAATTTTGATAATAAAATGACCTTTTAGAAAAATCTGAAAAGGGTGAATTTGAAATTTTTGAGAATTTTGAAATTGTAATTTTGGGCTACGGGGAATTCGGATATGTAGAAAGACATATAAGAATTTTAGGAATTTTTAGGCAATTGAAATTTTCATTATGGATGCTTAGAAAATAAAATTCATGTTTTTAGGATTTAAATTTCAAAAAACTTAAAAAAGATCAAAACTAGGACTACAGGTACCTAACGAAGGTAAAATTGTAGTTGTTACAAAGGTAATCAATTTAACTAATTTGTGATGAAATTTCATGCCTGTTGACGATCGGTGAGTACATTAATCTTGGACTCAAAATTGAGGAAATAGGAAAAGTTTCTAAAAAGGAAAATGGAGCCAACTTAAAGTCAAAGGCAAAGGACAACAATTTTCCCATTTTACCCTTAAGAATTATCCCTTCAGCCCATTTTCGGTTGCAATCCATGCAACTCATCTTTCTCAACAAGCTACATGCTTTCTCTCTCTATAACTCCCTTTCTTCAAGTAAATCCCTCATCTCTCTATGATAATTTCTTAAATTTTTAATGCTAATTCTTCTTTTCTTCCTCTTCAATTTGATATCAAAATCTTGTGGATTGATCAATTATAATTTGAGTTGTGAATTTTTTAGAAGTCACTATTTAACCTATACACCCGCCTGATTTTCTAGTGTTTTTAGAGTCTGAATCTGTTATATTTAGCTTATTGTTATACAAAGAAACCATAATCTAATAGTATATGATTAGCTAATGAGAGAAATCCTTGAAAAATTTAAAAAGAGTGGAGATCCTTGTGAGATTTGATTAGATTTCTGGTTTTGAGCTACTAAAGTGAGAGATTCATACCTTTCTTGTGAATTATATTATGTTTATGGATTGAAATCCTCTGATTGTGGAAGTAAGTTGATGAAAATGGATATTTCTGATTATATGATTAAGTTTGAGTTTGAATGGCCTTGTCGATAAAATGATTGGTGTTCTGATAAAAATGTTGGATTTTAAGTGTGTTTAGGTCCTTAAAGTATGTTGTGTTAAACTCTTATGGTTTGGTGTAAGTTTAGTAGTTGTTTCCCTTGTTTTTCTATTATTTTTTACATTTTTTAGAATTCACAAGTTGAATCGCCATTTTTTACACCATCTCCGTGATCATGCTCATAAGGATTAAGTTGTATTGTGTCTTGCGATTTGAATTGGTAATTGAACTAAATCCTCATGAGTTGAATCAAACTGTCTTACCCTATTTTTTTATTCCAATCACGATTCTAATCATATGCATACCATGGACTTCCCAAAGGTTTTCAAATTTTGAGAAGCAAACTCGCATTTTGAACTGGATTTCCTTAAGTCAAATCAAATCCTTCTTATCTGATTTTTGTGATTCTAATCACTATCTTGCTTAAATTGCAAGCCCGATCCTGCTTGCGATTCTGACCATACCCTCAGAAATTTTCACCTTTCCAAAGGAATTCCCTTTTCGTTCCTAGATATATCTCATCCCTATGGTCTAGTCTTGTGTGTGTACTAGTTAGTTAAATGAAAGAAGTAAGAATCCTACATGAGTAATTCATAATCTAATATCAATAAATTCAATAATTGTCTATAATCAATCATATGATAATGTAACAAGGAATGTAATCCTTGTGATTGAGATTGAGATTGAATGTGATAATGTAATAAAGGATGTATGATTAAGATTGTGGTTGAAATATACATTTGTGATATAATTGTTATGATAATGATGTTATTGAATGCTTACAAGCTATTATAAGACTTGAGATGTAATTAATGAGATGAGATGGGGAAAATGAATCAGATCCTAGTTTTGCATGTTCTGATATGATGAGTAGGATAAGGCTAAGATTATGCGGGATAAGACTAGACTGAAGTAGCAATGAGATTTATATTTATTATTATGTATTTTACTTTTACCTGCATTATTATTTTGTGGAATTTTGAAATTTGATATAATGAGATTGAATAATGTAATGATTAAGGATGGCGGCTTAAGGCCATGAGAACCCTGATTTGATATAATTAACTATGGATATTGTGATGTAATATCATTCAAAGTGAGTCTTTGAAACTTATTGATCTACTTATGAAACTTGGTTTGAGAAATAAATACTTAGTTATTGATCTACTTAATGATTGGATAGATTCATTCTTCTGTGGATTATTTTTTTTTTCAAAATCTCAAGACATTACAGTTAACCCTTCTTTAGAGAAGTAAACATGAATAGTGATGTAATGGAAATCATGTTTAATACTTTTTCCACCACTATTACAAGTTTACTATGAGTCTATGAAATTAGAGTCCATTATATTATCATTTTAAATTTAGTAGGTTATGAAGTACTGTATGAGGTGAAGATAATACCCATGAAACCACTAAATGTTCTTCTTATGATAACCTTAGAATGGTTTGACCCATAGAGGTCTACCATTAGATTATATATTTTGCTAACTTATTTCTAAAAACTGTAAATAATGTAGCCATAGGGCTTAGTTATATTAACCTATGTTTTTGGATTTATGGTAAATCATAGGTTAATCTAACTTTTGATTATTTTTCCCTTGAAAGGATATAGGGTGGCATGGGAATGGCTTTTAAACAGGAGGTTTCGAAGTAGATAGAAAATTGTATGTAACATATGAATAAATGTTGAACCCAACATGTGCATGTTAGGCAATGTCATTGTAAATTATGATATATGTTCATATTCAAAATAGTGCCTTTTTTATATCATAAGCCTTCAGTATCTCAAAGCAACAAATTGAAATTGGGTAAATATGACTAGTAATAGTGAAATAAGTATAAATAATAACAGGTAATGGAAATGGATTAAGGCTAGTGACTATCAATAGAAGATTGATATTTTAGCCGGTCATGGCCAGAGAATTGGGTCCTAATAGTAAACCTCCAACATTTAATAGTTTTTTTGTTTGTCTAGATGCATGCAAGCAATGTTTCTTAAAAGGGTGTAGACTTTTCATTAAATTGGATGGGTGTCACTTAAAAGGATCTTTTGGAGGAATTTTACTAGCAAAAGTATCAATGGATGCAAATAATGGATTGTTCCCAATTACATTCATGGTGGTTAAAAAAGGGACTAAAGACTCTTAAGGATACTTTGTAGACTCTTTATATGAAGCTATAGGATTTGACAAAGAAGATAACCTATTCACCTTTATTAGTGACAAATAAAAGGTATTTAAACTAATTTTTTTGTTTAAGTTAACATAAAATGTAGACTATTTATATGATTCCTAACAAATTTTTTTGGTCATTTACCTTTAGAGGCTGCCTGATGCTGTGAAGAAATTTTGGCCAAATACTTAGCATAAACATTGCTCAAAGCATTTGTTACACAATTTCAAGACAAAACACCCACTTGTCATATTAAAAAACTATTTCTATTTGGCAATAATAGCTCCCAACCCATTCATGTTCAAGATAGCCATGGAAATAATTCAAAAATTTGATGATGGTGCGTACAAAACATTGAATGACGTTCCAATTGAAAGATGGAGTAGACATGCTTTTGATTCTAGTGCAAAAAGTCCTCACATCACTAACAATATATGTGAGTCTTTTAATTCATGATTCAACAAACTTAGAGACAAACCCATACTGAGCTTGGTAGATGGTTCGAGATGCAAAATCAAGAAGAGTTTTCATAGAAAATATGTACAAGGATGCACATGGAGTCACAAGGTGGACAAGAGAATTTTGGATAAGCTTAATGAAACATTAAATGATTGTGGTCATTGCAAAGTCTTTATTGCCAAAAGAAACCAATTTGAGGTAGAGATGAGTTCACAAGATTTTTGATGCATTTGGATGAGAAAAAGTGTAGTTGTAACGTATGGGAAATAAGTGTACTACTTTACAAGCATACTGTAGCATGTATTCTACATAACCATGGGAACATACAAGACTATTATCATCAGTTTATTATGCGTAAATGTACCAAAAGACAAATTCAGACATTGTGACCCCTTTACTTGACCTTAACACATTGGAGGAAGTTAAAGTGTGACCACCCTCATTCACAAAGCTTGCTGGTTGACCAAGAAAGAGCAGGAGATATGCTAGAGTCAAATGTAGTAATTGTAAGCAACTAGGTAATTATTCAAGAGGCTACCAAGGAGCCCTTGTCTAACAGATATGCCCAAGGACTAGGAAGGTATTTCTTATAATGAAAATGAAATCGATGCATATTTTTTTTAACATTAAATTTTTCTATCTTGTATCTCATATTTTTTGTTTGCATGTTGTAGCTTCCATATCAACCCAACAGAATGTTATGCCTTCAACTCCTATGACAAGGCCAAGTGCAGCCAATAAGAGGGCTGCTGCAATTGAAACTGCTCAATCAAAAGCCAAGAAGTAGTATTTGGCCAATAAAGTAAAACAGGTACCTGCAAACTAGAAAGCTTAAATATGTTTACAAAGTGAATTTTTTTTTCTAAAATTTAGATCTGTGTTGAGTTTCTTTTACATCACTTGTATTCCGTAAAAAGTTAGAAAGCAAGCGAACATGCCACAAGTGAACCCCATTGGAATTCAAGAAAGTGTCAATCTCACTACCACATCTAGGAAAGTGCCTACTACTGTTGGTGCTTCCTATTTTTCCAGGTTTGCCATGAGAGGTTCATCCACTGGAGGTGGTTATACTAAATCCAAGTAAATAGAGACAAAGTGAGTGAATGGTTCATCCGATGAAGGGTTCATTTGCTAGGGAATATTTTAAAGTTGGAAACTTAATAGTGATCGCCTATTTGGACCACTTTAGTGGTTTTATGTTACTTTTTTTAGACAATTGCTATTGTTTTAGACTACTTTAGTGATTTTGTGTAATTTTTTGCAGACAATCGCTACAATGAAAATACTATTTACCCCATGTTCACTTGTTTTGGAAATTTATGAAAAGGAATTTAATGTTTTCGTATATCAATATTTTGTGTACAATTTAGTTGAAGCAGTAGAACATAAAACAAAATATTTTGTGTACAGAATTTGGTGTTTTTAACCACTATTTTTTTATATCAATTTTTTTAATTAGAAAAAAAATAGTACAATGGGGTGATTTAAAATTAACAATAATAACAAAAAAAAGAACAAAATAACATGCATTTTTAAAATAATTTCCATTAAAATGAGCAAAATTACAAACAATAATTTTTACTCTTTCTTGAATAAAAATTTCATGCTTTCACTAACACAACAATCACTAATATGAAGAAAACAATGCAAAATAAAAACATCCCATTGAGAATGGTCGTAAGTGTTCCAACAATTCCATTTAACGATTTCACTCTTGAAGAAATCTTCTTCAACTCATCTTTCGATTACACAATTTCAATGCTCTTAACAAAATTTTGCTTTTTTCTCATAAGTTGTATATTGTCATCTATTGAATAGCCTCTACTATCATTAATTTTAACTACCCAAGAATGAAATACACAGCCAAAATCACACCTATAGTACAATCTATTCTTGCTTTTCTCAAATATGGAAATTTTAATAGAGCATAATTACCCACATTTACACTTTCTTTTCATAAGCATCAGACCTTCCATGTTGACACTAGCTAAAGACATCTATAAATTTATAGCATAGTTGTAGTTAAAAATTAAAAACATAAACTCAAAAATAAAGGAGACAAGAAAAATGATCAAAATAAGAAAAAAAAAAAAAGAAGAAGTAAAAGGCTTACTATTTCCAAACTACTAAAGAAGAAGAAGATAATTAGGAGATTGAAAGAAGAAGAAGGTTGGGAGAGTGTAAACCTATTTTTAAACAAAGTGCAGGGATATTTCAAGTATTAGGATTTAGGACCTTAAATTTGATACTTAACAGCAAGTCTAAAGATGTCTTATCAGATAGGAGTTATATATAGCACGTTTTTAAAGTAATTAGAAGGTTTACATATATTTTGGAATTCCAAAGGAAGTCCGAGTAATTTATGAAACTACAAAGAAGGCTAAAGTAATTTATTCTAATTCTAAAGTATAATATATAAGCTTCTTCTTCATCATCTTTAAATGTAAATAAAGCACATGACATAACCGACATAAGCATTTCATTACCTATTTCTAATACATTAATTATTACATACTTTTATATTTCATAGTGATTTCATCCATCTACGTCTATAGCATATCCAACATGTAATGCATATTAATCTGACTGGTTAAATCAATACTCACCGAATAAAAACAACAGGATTTTTTTAGAAAATTTGGAAAAAGTTACTCCCGAGTAGCAAATTATATTGCTCGAATTTCATAACTTGTATTCACCACACCACACTGCTATAATTTAATTTAGTGAATAAACATAACAAATTAGTGTGGTCTCGCTTCATCAAAGTTCAGTATGATAATAATTAACTAAAACAAATATTTTAATTATTTACATAGCGATTATTTTCCTAAAATGATAAAGTTATTATGAGTATTTCAAATTGATTACATAAAAAAATTCAAATCTACAGCATATACCCAACCCAGAATCCTATCAATTAATCTCATACTAGCCGCTTTCTTTGTTTTTGGTGAAAAAATGAAAATAAAGTTTTGGATTATTTTAAAATTTGGAAATAATAGCCTACTTGACAACTAAGTTGTAGTTGCATCATCATTATTCCAATCTTCTGTCAACACTGGAATCATGAATATCAAGAACTAAGTTACCTATGAAATGGACAACCAATATCAAGTGCTAGTCAGCTGGATCATGATGTTGGTGTGTGACTTCACGCGAAGGCTAGACATCATGCAATGGCGCATCAGACAACAAGACAAGGGGTTCTGCTTCTGCAAAGACATTTTAAGCCGACAGAATGGCTATATATTACTTTGCCAATTACTTTCATTTTCATTTGCCTAGTCTGACTGGACCAAACCTAAACAAGTAAAGACAAAAATAAGCGGACCAATTTAAATCAAATTCTATCATAAATCTAGAGGGTGAGTTAGAAGGAATTAATATGTCACTAACATTAATATTATAATCTAAAAGGAATTGCTCATTCCTGTAGACACTGGACGATAGGCAACAAATAGCAACGATATCTCTTTGATAGAATTCAGATTAAATTTGATCAATTTCAAGGAAGTGTTAAACTAGATGGTATATAGTATGCTATGACAATATCTCATATGAATTCTGTCGCAGAGGAATGGATTACACGTATTTAAAGCAGATTTACACAATCCTAACATGTATATACTCTGCTGCTAATTAACATCACTGGGCTCTGCCTTCCTGTGGAAAAATAGAGATCCTAATAGAACAGCAATGCCTGTGACTGCGATTGTGAAAATAAGTTTTCTTCTAGAAACATCTTCACGTTGCCTTCTCCGAGCTCTTTCCTCTCCTTCAGCTGCCCTTGCATCCCTCACACCCCTTGACAAAATTCAGAAGTAAATAGTTAAATTACAAGGAAGAAATAAACACCTATTCATCAATAAGAATGAAAATGGATATGAATTACATCCGTGATAAAGGAGTAGCAACTTCTATTCTCATATAAGATGTGAAATACAGAACGAGAAGTACATTTTTACTCATTGACTTAAATTTTCACATCAACTTCAACAAAGTGATTCAATATCCTGACATAAGATAGAATTATGATGCAGATAATCACATGTCACACAGTTATTCATTGTTCTTACAGCATGACAGTGTTGATGAATAGTATGAGCTACTAAAGTGCAATCTACTTCCTGATCTCAAAATGAGCAGGATTCTCATCTTTTCTTTAATCCTCAAAAAATTATGCTTGGCTAGAACATGGTCACATCACTCCTAAATGATTCAGTTCTTTGTTCCCCTCATAAATCTACATCTCAGAACTCATCCAACCAAGTAAAATTAGTGCAGCAGCAATAGGCTATCATACTATTAATTGGCAATTGCTCTAAATAAAGCTTATAGGGAATGAAAATTCATGTTGTAAACCACTCCAGATTGGACTGTATATATTAGACTTGCAATTATGCCCCAACTGAATAGAGAGGTCAATGGATTCACACACAGTAAAATTATTTAACACTGCACACAACTACAGCACGTCCTGTTTATTCTCCACCACATCTAAGAAGCTGCTCATATTCTTTAATTGAATAGATAAACATGATAAGAGATTTTTCTACAGATATGCATCAAAAAGCTTGTGAGTAATGCTTGATTACAATAATTTAATGATTTCATCACCTAAACGTGATAGAACTTTGGAATTCTTAGCAATTTTCTTGTATCACTATAAAACAATTAAAGAGAAACAGACATAAATCACCCTAGGACTTTCAATTTCAAATGCAAGTTTTGAGCAGAAACTGTGATGCACTATGTGAATGATGGTATTTCCTACCTGGAAGATCCCACAGTATCATCTGGAATGCCATTGCACCTAGCTTCATGGTTGAAACTTTCACGCAGTCTAACATATCTGTTACAAATGCGACAAAGTTCTGTTCGGTTCCCACAGACTTCCTGAAAGACATATAATTGTCATACTGAAATTAGTGCCAATATTCAGATAATCGCTGCTTCCTAATCTAAAAGTTTTAAATATGCATTACCTGATGCTCGGCCAGATCAATTGCCGGCAATGGAAACTCACAGAACTCACAAGTCACAATTCTTTGAGGACAATTCTGTCCTTTATGGAAATCTATAACATCACGCTCCATTGTCTCACTACACAATGAACAAGTAACCTGCACAAATGCACACCTATATAAACCAAAGCAGTAATTTTATAAATGAATTGTAAATCCTAACTTCAAGAACTGTAAAATTATGCCAGGGGAAGGGGCGAAGGACTCTTAGGTAGATTCTCCAGTTACTCCATCATTAAGCAATGGCAGTAGATAATATCCAGTGAGTTTTCATTCCAAGATAATTTCCCTTTTTCTTTTCTTTATATGATAGGTTCCTTCATTCCAAGCTCCTAATCCTATCATAAAAGCTTTGAAATAAATGAAAACAACTCAACAGAAAATCTGTTCTTAAGCAAACACTGCTCTATGTCATATTATATCCATAATAATCACAAACAGGCCTGAGGCAATTATGCATATCCTTTTGCAGATATTACTCTGTATAATCCAAAAAAATCACATTATTCACATGATTACATATGCAATAAGTGCATTATGGACTACAAAATATTCTGTGACTACGATGAATGATAGAAAATAGAAAATCATGAGAAAGCAGCTTAAAAAAGTCATCTTCATATTTCTACCTGCCAAACCTCCCTACCCTGTTTCTCCACGACCCAGACATTTCATGCAAACCATTTATTTCTTGGAAAATCTCCTTCAGTCCACTTTCCATGTTATTTATCTCCAAGTAACACAAACTTCATAGATTTCCACTACCTTTTTTAAAATTGAACCCCAAGAGATAAAGGGAAACAAGACAAATCTTCTCATACCGGTGCATGTGCATTCAAATAGTGTTCATCAACATATTTCTTTGGAACCATATCACCACAAACTTTGCATTTTTCTAGGTTCCGGGAGCAATGAGCATAATGCAAAGCAATATTTGCAGCAGGGATAGCCCGATCACTGAAAGGAGAAAAATCATCACAAACACAAAGCATTGACAGGTCAGAACGCAAACAACTACATTCAGATGCCATCAAATGAAACACTTACTGGATAATAAATTTTCACAAGATCATCCTATTAGTCAAACTATCACAAAACACATTCAAATGCAATTGAATTATCAATTGAATGGCACGCTGATTTACCAGATAAAACCGGCATAGTTATATCATTCTGAAGTGATCCTACTGCCCAAATGAGGTTTTTTTTTTATTATTATTATTGTGTGGAAACCCAAATGAGATTCTCACAACCGCCTAATTAAATATGCAAAAACCACTTATAAAACCATTACAACTTCAAGAACCATCGAAAAAATATCCTACTTTCGATCAAATTATGTAAATTAGCTCGAGGAAGCCAATCATAAATGTAATAACTAGACCTAGCGCAAGCATTTCAGGTAAATAATAGAAGACTATGCATAATTATTGTGACATAAATTTTCAGGCTTAAAGTGTTTACCAGTGAGTACAAATACTGGTGGCATCATCGCACGCAACTGCCATGGCCGAATAGTGAAAAGAATCCAAAGATAATGTCCGTTCAACGACCGAAGCTAGAGATAGCAAGGGAAAATGTTGAGATTCGATGAACAATCTAGCTCTTGAAAATTTAAGGAAAAAAAAAAAGTGCTCGTCGAAACCGTTGATTCGTATAATTTTACCAGAATTTCAACAGTTAAGTTTTTAATTAACGATTGTGATTTTCGTTAGAAAAAAAAAAAAACACCTAAAACAGAACTACGAGGACGAGCAGCTTTGATTTGAATCCTATGGTTGAACGACCTTTGTCGGAGAGACAAATGGTAAGGATGATTGAAGGTGGATGTTTATTCCACGCGCCGTTAAGAATCATTTGTTAAGTTCGGCCCTATAGGAGCTTTAGTGGGCTTACGCTGGGATCATTGTTGTAGATGATAACGGGCCATTTCTGGTTGGCGATTTAACAAGAAGCCCGTGGGTTGATGGATGGCCTGTTTGTTGACCAAAATTGCAGCTCGTGGGGTTTTAATCTTTTTCTTTTTTTTTAGTAAATTATACTTGTTTTTTCTACAATTTAATGTAATTATATTTGTTGTGTGTATTTTCTTGTATTATATGAAATGGATTAGTAAAAACCTAGCAGACAAGTTCAAGGGAGAGAGGCCTAACCCGTTCATGACTCATTATCGAGGTCGCTCAATAAAGGTACTAAATAGTTGACCGCGAGCTTAGAACATGGGACGAGGTCAAAGCAACGACCCTTAGCTCACTAGAGATGAGCTCCGACTCGCTAGGTGAAGCAGGCCCTCAACTATCTTCTAGAAAGTATACTTTGATTAAACTCGGGAATAGAGCTAACTTGCATGGCCGACAGGTTGCGTTGCGTGAGTTTAAACCATTAATCTAACTACCATAGGCATTGGGTATGGAACGCCTAAGTCTAATCAATAGTAAGAGGCACGCTCTCCCAACTGGCAAGTCAGCCCCTCAAAACTTACACATCAGCCTCCAATAGCTTGACAATATATTACCTAGCATTTATTATCTAATACGGCAGATAAGATAGATTTATAATTTGTCAAATTACATTTGTAACCCTCCTTGTTTCTATAAATAAGGGGGGAAGGATCATTATAATAGATAGTAAAAAAATACATGCTGGAACTCTGCCAAAATAATGATTGAATATTTGTATTATATTTCTGTTGGACAGAACAATAAAACAACAACACCAAAGTAAATATAAACCATCGTGGATGTAGGGATCACACTGACTTTAGCTGAATCATGATAAAAAGCTTCTGGTAATCATTGTTCTTCCTTTCTTTCTATCTTATTCTTGTTCATTTTTGCATCCATAACTCGCAATTTAGGGGGGCATACTGGACTTCATTCGTTGACCGATTTTCACCGTCAACATTTTAGCGCTAGAGAAAGGGCCCCTAACTGCGTTCTTTCTTTCTTTGGTTAACTGTTTAGCTTCAATGGTAAGAGGAAGGACCACCAGGAGCACTGGTGATGCCGCTGGCCAGCCTAAGGGTCCTATAAAACAACAAGAGTTACCATCGGGAGGCTCTGCCTTCCCTGCGGCGGGCGCCTCTACTACCTCCATTATAGGTGCTGTCATTGGCATGGTACCATTAACCCCTCACCAGCCTGTTGCTCTTGAGACTGACAGAGTTCAAGCATGGCACTAACGTCAGGAGGCGCTTGAAAACATAGTAAAGGAGTTGGCCGATGTAGTTAGGGTGTTGGCTCATGCATGGGCCCAAGGCATACAAAGACAAGTTGAGGCTGCAATGCTCGGAGGAAGACCTCAGCAGCCAGGAGAGCAACAAGAGAAGCCCTTAAGGGGGAACATCCACAAGCTAGGTTTGTTCATTCGTATAATTCACGGTTGAGGTCGGAGACCCATCGAGCTCGTAGGGTGATGATAGAGACGATTAGTGACATGAAAACTCACGGCGAGAAGTAAGCTTGAGCAGGATCAAGCGTAAGGCTTCAAATTGCTATTCCCACGATTAGAGGGTGACTGAAGTCAATGAACCATCAGCCATCGGTCTAAGATGCATGACCCTATGATCGAAGAGTTACTTCAAAAGGTGCAATGACTCGAAAAGTGACTTATAGCTTAGGACTGACAAGACTGTTAGGAGGAAAGAACCCCATTTGCTAAGGAGATCCAAACAGAGCCTTTTTCTCATAGATTTAAAAATCCCCAACATCCTACAATACAATAGGAATAATGACCTGTATGACCACCTGGACACCTTCAATGTCCAAATGGATATTTAGACAACTAGCCTGCTGGTCAAATGTCACGTCTTCCTAGCCACCCTCGAGAAAATACCACAAGCATGGCTCAGGGATCTTCTAGCTCATAGCATTCACAGTTGGGAAGAATGCCAAGCAAGATTCCTCAGTCAGTACAAGGCATTGAGAAAGCAGCTCGTATTGGCTTGTCATCTTGCAACAGTCATCCAAATGAAAGACGAGTTGCTAAAAGATATCATCACCAGGTTCAGACACAAAGTCAATAATATAGAGAATCCATCATATGAAAGTATCCTTATAGCGATCTCAGCTGGACTTTGAAAGGATGAGAAACTATACGAGGAGATATACAAGTCCCTAGTGAAGGACCTGGGTGAATTTTACAAGCAAGCTGCTAAGAAAATTAGGTGGGAAAAGACCTTTGGCCTGAAAAGGTTAGATCAGGGGAATGAAAAAGATGGCTACAACAAGAATAAAAGGAGTAATAGCGAAGATAAGAAAGAGAACCCAAACGACGACTCCAGTAACTAGATTGCAAAAAGGGCCAGAAGTGGGTGACCTCAGCGTCAAGGTCACTACGAAATTTATAGCATCCTATCGGACACTCAGGATCAGAAATTTGCAGCGAAAAAGGATAGGGAGGACTTCAGAAGGTCCAATCCTACAAGAGTTCCCAACAAATTCAGAAATAGAAATAAATTTTGTGCATACCATGATGAAATTAGGCACAATATCTCGGAGTGTTGGACACTTAAAGATGTAATCAAAGATCTGATTAAAAAGGACTATATTCTGTGATATGTGGAATGATGATCTCAGAAGCCTTAGCAAGCTTTTGTCTAACAGTAGTCACCTGCAATTAGAACCATATTCTAATTTTGTAATGATATCCAGGAATTAAAAGTGTCTTAAATTGTTATGTCTACTAATTTTTGAATAAATTTTTACGGAAGCTTGGTTCTAAAAGCGAGTGACTTTATTGACAAACTCAATTCATACTGGTTAAAGCGCATCCTCTGAACATTCAGCCTAACAAATATACATTATCTTACTTGGCAAATATACATTATCGCGATCGACCCGGTAAATATACATTACCTTGCTTGGTAAATATACATTGTTGCAGTGACCTAGCTGAAGTGCAATTTTTATGCGATCAATTTATTGAGGTGCAACCCTCCAAACAAAGTTAGCTTGGCAAATATACATTATCTTGCTTGGCAAATATACATTATCGTGGTCGACCCAATAAATATACATTACCTTGCTTGGTAAATATACATTGTCATGGCATACTAGTCAAGGCACAACTCGTATGATTAATTTATCACCAGTTAAGAATTGACAAATATACATTATCTTGCTTGACAAATATACATTGTTGTGAAGACCTGGCAAATATATATTGGCTCGCTTGAGCAAATATACATTACCTGAGATAATTCGACAAATATACATTGCCTAGCTTTAGCAAATATACATTATCGTGGATTACATATTGGCTCGCAGCTCTCATGTAGCCTATCGTTCGCAGCTCTCATGTAGCCTATCGTTCGCAGCTCTCATGTGACCTATCATTTGCAGCTCTCATGCGACCTATGGCTTGTAGCTTTCATGTAGTCTCATATTTAAAGATGTAGCTTTCATGTGACCTGCTCAACGTGCCAGTCAAGGAGTATCTAATTGCCCATTGAACACTCAAATTTGTGCTAGTTAAAGCATAATCTAAGCATTCTACTCACAATTAACGGAGACACTCTTGTGGCTTCTTTGCATTCACTGCAAATTGAAGCCGTGTCTCTCATATCTATCTCAATATTCAATTCATGAAAATCGAGACTACACTTTTTGCAATCTACTGGCCATTCCACATGACATGTATCATTGTAGTCATAATTTGCTGGTTATAGCCCACTTATATGAATTCATACAATCAACTCAGTATTTTATTTCATTATCTATCATATTTCGCTCATCAAGGTTGATCGACTAATTGGGCACTTTTTTACTTAACAATTATTGAGTTGTGATTTGCAGGAATTTATCCATAATAGCCTACATGTCATTTTCTATAGAACATCCAATGTGATATGCCCGAAAAGGCAAGGAAAAATGAAAAGGTTCCTTTGCGAGGTTAATTCATACAAAATCCAAGATCAAGTGCGAAGCTAAAAAATGAAATGCAAAGTTACAAGATTGTATCCTAAGAAGTCTGATCTTTGGAAGCTGAGCCCTTATGGGAGAAAGGATTAACACATGAGGCGAGCACATTGTCCTTTGTTTGATTATCTGGGGTTGCTAGGACCTACGGGTTGCTTCTTCTTTGAATTGCACCTTCGGCAAGAGGGGCTACACTTATGAATTTTGTGCTTTTATTGGAGGAAGTGGCCTTCACAACTTTTGTAACTCTCCTCTTGAAGCCCTTTGTTTCCTTAAGAGCATCCTCCCCAAAAAAGGAAAAGTCCGTATCCGGGTGCTACTCCCACAAGGTGTATAAGAACAAGAAAGAGGTTTTAGATTCCACTTTTTTTGCTGCCTTTGCAACCAGCTCAGTGGTCTCTGCCATCACTCGAGTGACCTCTTCTTGTTTTAAAGCGACTTCCTCCCTGGCTACTTCAAGCTCTTTCTCAACAGCTTCAGCCCACTAGGCTACAACTTTAACTCGTCAGAACGCAGCCTTAGCACCCCGAAGTGGCACATTCAAATCACTTTTTGCCTTTGATAGCTCGTTAATCACTTTGTTAAGATTGGCTATGGTAGCCTCACGACTTGCCACCTTATGAGATCGAGCTTCCTTGGCTTTTCTCTTAGTGACCTCAACATTCATTGCTCTATTTTCCAGCTCCAGTGCCTTAGCGGTCGTAGTAGCTAGGTCGCCTTCTAGTTTGGCATTCTTTTCCTCCCAAGCCTGAAGTGTTTCCCCTATTTTTATTATTCCTAGTACACCTTAGAAGATTAAATGGATCAAGTTAGATTACACAAGAGCAAAAGAATCAAGGTAAAAAGGGCATTACTTACTAGCAAACCATGATAAGTGGCGTAGCGTATCAGCCTTCCACTTGAGACTTCCTCTACTTCCAACACTTGAGGACTGGTATAGGGTCCCAAGATCGCCTCTACATTCCCCTAGAGAAAGTCAAAATACTTTTGCGTGTTTGGGCCAAGGCTTAGTGGATGCTCCTCAACTGTGACTTTGTGAGCCACCTATTTTGATGTGGCGGCAACCCTATTTCCCTTATTTACTTTTTGTCTTTTAGCAGGGGGCTCGGATGGGGCCGCGACCTTAACTACCTCGGTCGCCTCAGGATGCGAAGTAGGGGTTAACTCCTGTGAAGGTGTCTCAAGCAAGGTAGGAGGAGATTGATTTGTAGCAACGGGGGCTGCAGCAATGTTAGGACCTAATGAGGTCACAGTGACTTCAGGGTCTTCAGGCTCATCTGGTGGTGGCTTTCGAAGGATGGGCTTCACTATATTTTCGTAGTCTTTAAAATGCACTGGATTGATCTCCCTAACTCAGTGAGCTTCGATCTCTCTAGTAAGCTCAATGTTCAATGTCAGAGCGAACTTATGGGAACGAAGAAGATTGTCGTCAAATATGAGATCATTTTTTAGATTGCTTATAGCAACAAATTAGTCTAGTACCTTAGCCTCTTCAACCTCTAACATTGGTTTCTCCTTGCCAACCCCTTCTGCAAAAATAAGATAGAACATCAGAAATGACAACAAGAATTCATGATAACTTGCATGACCTCAACTTATTTACTAAGTGTTAGAACAAAATCAAAATTGTGAAGAAGATGCAAAGATGAGCATGAAACGTAAAACCAATGAGTCTTATGATTCCCTACATTCGATTTGCACTTGGCATCCCTTTGCAGTAGAACCCTCTTGAAATTGGTATGCAAAGCCAAGAGGCATTAAATCCTATCTGGATAGCCCATACTCCTAATACTATAGAGGTGGCACAAAACTCTTGTAGCTGGTGGGGGAAAGTTATTTCTCAAGTACACAAGTGCAAGAAAAGTGAGCTGAGAGTAGAAGTTCGGGGTTAGTTAGAATGGGTAGAGCTTCAATATGTTTAACAAATTAATAATGTACGGGTGAATTGGAAACCTAAGCCCAACAGTAAGATATTGGCTACTAACGGCAACAAATCCCCAAGGAGGATAAGCTGTGTGGTCAGCAAGGGAAGGTGCCATAGGTTAGCACTCTTTAAGGAAGTAGTAATATTCAACTATGTTTCGAAGTTCATCCAGTTTGATGGTCAAAGGGTAATGATTAAATATTAAGCGATCTAAAGAGCTCTTAATGACCTATTGCCCCTCGCGAGGGTTAGGTCAAGGAACAAACTGTTCAGTAACTCACCACTCTTAAAGGTCGTTTCAATCGAGGTGTATGCCAGCTCCTCACTTTGAGTTGGGGAGTCAGGCTAGACATCACTCCCTGCTTGGTGGCTTCGGTGTTTATGAATTGCAACCATCTACATAGAAGGACGAATAGTTAGGTTGCTTCAAGCAGCCAGGTCGCTTCAACAGACCATATCAGAAAAGCTAAAGCTTCTTTTTGCTAAACAAAAAATTTTCTATATAGCAGATCATACATGCCTGAAGTCACCATATCAGAGACCCAAACTATTGAAAACTTGGGAGGGCTTAGCCAATATAGTCTATCAGACTACTACACCTTGGGAAATAGAAAGCTAAATCCAATGATCTATAGCCCGAAAACTAGTAGACAAAGTTTCTAGCAACAAAAAAGCACTTGCAGCTAGACCAGGCAACGCGATACCAGAACCCATAAAACAAGTAAAAGCAAAAGTCATGAGAAGGCTTATTGTGTCAAAAGGATAAGTTAAGTTCTAGAGTAGATTGGTACGAGATGGATTCTAAATAAAATGATCGATTCACAGCAACAACGATGGTAGGATTAATGATGTGGAAGAACGAAACTGGAAACTACTGCTTGAGAACTTGAAAGGCAGAAAACCAGTCTTCAAAAGTAATAGGGAAAATAGGGGACTCTCATCTAATATGGCCTTGGTGGTCTGGCTGTTTGATTTAGAGACTAATCAATTACCTATAATCTGATGATCTAGAAAATAATTAGGCTCAGTTATTGCTGTACAGGTAGCCATAGGAAAATGCATGCATTTAATGCGGTAATGATGGTATGGGCAGGTGAAACGATGAAATGAAAACCTAAATGATAGTGCTCCAATTTTTACCAACGAACTCAGCTTCCAGTCCATAGAATGAACTGAGAGCTAGAGGGCTAATGTTGTATATATTTTCTGGTACTATGTGAAATGGGCTGGCAAAAGCCCAGCAAAGAAGTTCAAGAGGGAGAGGGCCAAGCCGTCTGCAACCCAACATTGAGGTCACTCAGCAAAGGCACCTGATAGTCAATCATAAGCTTAGGACGCGGGGTGAGGTTAAAGCAACGACCCTAGCTCGCTAGACGAAGTAAGCCTTCAATCATCTTCCAAAAAGTACAATTTAGTTAAACTTGGAAATGGAGCTAACTTGCATGGTCGACAGGTTGTGCTATGCAAGCTCATACCATCAAGCTAACTATTGCAAGCATTAGGTATGGAATGCCTAAGTCTAATTAGCAGTCAAAGGCACATTCTTCCAATTGGCAAGTTAGGCTCCCGAAACTTACACATCAACCTCCAATAGTCTGATAGTAAATTGCCTAGCATTTATTACCTAATATGGCAGACAAGACAGATTTTCAATTTGTCAAATTATACTTGTAACCATCCTTGTTTCTATAAATAAGGGGGCAAGGGTCATTGTAACAAATAATAAAAAAATACATGCTAAAACTCTGCCAAAATAGTGATAGAATATTTGTATTGTAGTTCTGCTGGCCAGAACAGTAAAACAACCACACAAAAGCAAATATAAACCATTGTGGATGTAGGGGTCATACTAACTTTAGCCAAACCACGATAAAAAACTTCTGGTGTCCACTGTTCTTCCTTTCTTTCTATCTCATTCTTGTTTATTTTTGCATCCATAACTTGCAGTTTGGGGGGCATACTGAATTTCATCTATTGATCGATTTTCACCGTCAACAATATTTATATCTTTTTTATTTTTAAAAATATGCACTGACTTCTCTTTTTATATACACGTATTTCTATTTTAGAAAAATAAGAGATAAGTATATATTTTATAAAAATAAAAATATGAGTATAATTATATTAAATCTTAGAAAAGATAAGTGTAATTTTTTTTTAAAAAATGACTTGTTAGTTAAGCATCACTTTCACATTTTTTTTGAAAATTTGAGGTATAATAAGTTATTTTATTTTAAAATCAATACACCTATTTACAAAATGTATAATCCTTTAAAATTATTAATAATGATATTCCAACCTAAAATATCTCAATGAGTTATTTATATAATTTTTTTTGTACTAATGTCACGGCTCTAAAGTCCTGGTCATAATTGGTGTGAATATTACTCATTCATTAGATATTCATCAACCTTTTATCATCACTACCTATTATCATTTTCTTAAGTTATTTATGGAGTTATCTTATCATAAAATATAGGCAACTAAATTGTGGAAAACTCAACACTTAAGGTTATTCATGGAAAAATATAAACAAATATTAATTAATTTACACTAGTACTGCTCAATAGGTCACAAACTAGTCCTGCTCAAATGTATATAAGTCTCTAATAGTTAAAGCATATACCTACTGCCAAATCTACATCCTAGAGCTTGATTCCACTATCAAAATTGCCAAAAACACTTTCCAAAAAAAGATAGGACATTTAAAAGAAGTTACATTAATCTATATCTTATCATATTACCAGAACATATATTACTATAACTAAGCCCTGTGGCTTTTTTTATTTATATGTTCTCAAAAGATAGCAAAATAGTTTTTAACTTGATAGTTGACCTTTAAGCATCAAACCATTCTAGGACTATCATTAATAGTACATTTGGCGGTTCAAATGGAATAATATTTACATCGTGTAAAACTTTACATCCTGATAGATTCATGATGATGGTTTTGTTTATCTAATAGCTTTTTAACGGACACGATATCATGGTGGTGTAGGTATCAATTATTATTTTCATCAAATTATTATCCATCTTACATTTCTAGAATGAGATTTGTAGTATCTTGAGAATGTGAAAAAAAAAGTCTACAAAAAAGTGAGTCTGGGGCTCAATGAATAAAATGTATCAAACTTATGAACTTATTAAACAATAAAGCATGGATAATCACAAGTATTCATACCCATCTATTTGGCTAATTCTCATAGAATCTTCCATAAGCAATCATTGACAATTAGATATTTGTATATGATGAAATTTACATTATATTACTTTTGAATATGGTGCTAAGTTAGGCTCTCAAAGCCACTAGTTTGTTATGTTTGTTCTACTCCAAGAGGCCGAAATTTCAAAAAATTTTCAAGGAAGAACACCCTCTTGGCCGAACAAACCTCCCAAGATCCGTTGGGTTGAGGTTCCAATGTATCACATACATTAAATTAAAAGCAAGAGTGAGCTA
>JANHAO010003115.1:0-26905 GCA_026873985.1 Saraca asoca | reverse complement strand
ATTCTGTCTTGTATATTAAATGTTGATGTAATAGATTTACTACATATGAAATTACTATTGTAACCTCCTCTCCTCTATAAATATGGGGAAGGAACCTTCTGTAAAGAGAGAGGGTTGATACATGCAGAAACTCTATCAATATTAAGAGAGAAAAACTTGTATGCTGAAACTCTGTAGAAACACATTCAAAATAATATATTACCGTAGACGTAGGGTCCAGTGCTGCCCTAATTTAGCCAAACCACGTTAAAAGTTTCATGTATCCCTGCTACTCTTCCCTCCTTTATTGTGTTTTCTACTGATTTTCTGTATTTGAATCAATTAGCGATTAGAGATTCCGAAAGAATCCCCCGTTAGTCGAAGTTTGGCTCAATATCAAAATCCGACGTTAACAAAAACAAATCTTACTTTATATCTAAAAGCACACTTTTTTAACTATAGTACATTTCTAATATATATTATGAAAAAAAAAATATGTTAATTATACGCCTTATATTTTTACATTATTATTTACTAATGTATATAATATAACATGCACATATGACAATGTTTGAATTAAATTAAATTGAAGAATTTTTAATAAAGCAATAATTTATCTAAAATTCAATAATGTAATGGAAAATAATTATCATGTCCTAAATAAGTAAAAGTAATTAATATAATAAAACCAAAGCCAACAACTAAATTTAAAAAATTAATTAACATAATATAAATTTGTAATTGATTAGATAGAAACAACCAAAAAGGACAAAATTCAAACTTAATATTTATGTAATATAATCTTACAAATATAAAGTTTCGATTAAAAAAATAAAAACAAATGTTGGAATTGAAAAAAATAACAAGGAATGGAGGGATGAATGGAGGGTAATTTCCAAACTGAGGAGCCTTAAGTAAGTTTTCCACAAGTTTTCTTCATCAACTGGCGTAGAAAATTATACAGTAAACCCGATGCGACCTTTTTGGCAGGTTTTCACTGTTGCTTTAATTTTTTCACCACAACCAAACATCGGAAAACAGATTTTACACGTCTTTTCTTTCTATAGGTTTTCTTTCCACCGTTTTTCAATAGAAGCAAACAGAGGCACGTGTTATGTAAGAGTGAGAGTAAAATATGTTATATAGTATACAACAAATAAAGGATTTATGTGGTTGAAACTCCCTTATATGGATTTCTTCTACTAATAAAGCCATCATTAATTGTTTCTTTCTCTGTTATCCATTAACTAAAATAAAAAGGAGGCAAATTCATAAAAAATAAAAAAAAAGGAATGTTCATCCCCAAATTTCTTCCTCCAAAATAATTAAAGGGACAACAGCTTGATCCACTTCCCATGTGCTGTAAACACTTACTAAGCCTAACGGCAGAAGGTAAAATTATATTATAAATATTATTAAATATTTTTGATAGCATAATTAAAATAAAAATAGATTGTTCGTATGTACTTGAAGATTTTATAAGTTTTTATGAAATTTAAATATAAAAATTGTAATTTAATTAAATACCCTGCAATTTTTTATAATAAAATTATAACTTTGTAAGGAATATATGTGTAACAAGTGTGTGCCAAAACATAAAACCCATATTATAAAAATTTAGAAGAGATTAAAGATCATAAAAAAATTTAAAATTATAATAACATATAAAAATGTCTCAAAAATACAATAAATAATTAAATAGAATAATCATATATAAAAAATATGTATTAATATAAATATAAGTGATGTAATGACTTATGACGTTTATAATATTTAGGAATAAGATATTTCATAAGTTTCATAATTGTCAAAAATTGAAGAAAATGAATTATTAAAAATAATTTTAAGGCCACAAAGTGATTAACATAGTATTTGATCTTAAAATTTATACAAAATTAAACCACATTATGAGAGTCAGGGATAGGGGTGAACAAATAAGACCCAGCCCAGGTTCTGATCTAGATCCAGTCTTAAAAAATAAAGGTCTGGATTGAGGAATTAAATCTATAAAATAAGTTTGGACAAAATTTTAAATCATATTTTATAAATGAGTCAGGCTAACTTGCACATTCAAAATCAACTGTCCCAATTTGACTTCGTTTTATCAAAAATATTTTGGGGCGACAAAGAAATTAACACAATATTTAATCATAAAATTCGTAAAAAATATATCAAGTTGGACCGTGTCGTGTGGGTCAGGACCACCTGCTAGACTTCTTATTGGGACCCACAAGTATATACATATACCACATCAGCAAATTATATCTCACTAATTAATATACATGACTAATAAAATTAAAATTAACCACTTTATCTCATCACACAGCTTAAATTATATATTTTATTGATTTAAGAAACTTTACTCCATTAATCATGTTTCAACCATACTATTAAGGTGGTTGGCCTAATAGTTCTAGATTATTACTTCATCTTAAAGATTATAGGCTCAATGTCAATGAAAGGGAGGGAATCTTTGAGACTCCTAATATTTTGGTAGGATTGTGATGATAGGCTTACCCTTTAAGTAATAGCAATCATATTATCAAAAAATCATGTTCTAACTATAAATAAGATTAAAATTGACTAATTCACTTAATGAAAAAAAAAAAACCTAATAGTAGATCTTAAAGCATTGGGGAACTCTATCCCCACCAATGTGATAAAGATTTATCAATTCATTTATGACACTAATAAAATTGTATATCTGAATAGTTTAGAACACTCTACTCTTAACTGATTAGGTACTAACTATTAATGATATTATAATTAACTAATACATGTTGTCACATAAATTAAATTGTACATTATAAAGATACACTACTCTAACTAATCACATATCATCATTGAGGGACTTAATTTTTAAAATTGCAAAGGATAAGTACATCTTCAATGCAAATATATGTGGCTGTGCATATACGCGCACGCATTTTTTAACAAGTAAATATATATTTTATTATAAAAGAGGATATTATTTTTGCATATAATAACTTTTACCATATTGTAACGATAAAATTACAAACTTCTATTATAATTTGAATAAATCATGAAAAGAATAACACCATTTAAAGTATGAGGAAGAAAACATACTATACTTATTGATTAATAGATATTTTGTAAAAAGAAAAATTAGATTTAAGATTTTTAAGTCTTATTTAGATTTTATTTCCGATTATAATGGAAAAGAAAATAAAGAAATAACCAAACTTATAAAAGAATCGTAATTATAGTGGGTTAGTGTAAAAAAAACAATTAAAAATATGAATAAACAATAAATTAATAATGAATGTGTTTATTAAAAAAAAATAATTTTATTAAGGATAATTTAGAAAATCACTTTGGAATAACAATGGGGTAGCAGTAGCTCCCCTCATACATGAATTACAATTAACCAAAACTCTAATGAATATTTAAATATTAAATATGTAATGTTATAAACTTATCATAATGGATAAAGAATAAATATAGTAAATATAATTATACAAGGACGTTACCAGAAGTATAAAAGAAATCACATTATTGTAAGAGATTCAAAATGTAGTAAATATATTATTAGACTAGAAAGAGTCTAGTTAGTGGAGATGAATTTTTGTGAGAATCATGTTAATTTAGTAGAATATAAATATTAATTTTTTGTGGATGATACTCTTACACATCCCAGATCACATTCAACAAACCTATTCTCAATCAAAAGAATTGGTGATGAAAGATTATTTCTCAGAGTTGGCTGCTTCATACGCAAATAGCTTTCACAGGTAACAGAGCTTATTATGTGAATACAAAACATATGTGGGCACAAAAGCAAGCAACAAGAAAACACACACACACACACAAATAACCATTTGACATGTTTTAGAAATGGTTTGTTTTGATTTTTACCAGGTATCTACAAAAGATAATGTAGACAGCGCCATGAGGCAGATATGACTGGCATTTATGGTTCTTTGTAACATTCGAATCCAAGGGAGAAGATGGAAGGAAGGAGAGAAAGTTTAGGCCTATATCATGGATTTATAAGAGTATTTATGGGGTGAGGATGATTAATGGGATTGATATGGGGAGTTAAATTCGCGAGATGATATAAGTTAAGACGGAATGGTTAATTGGGTTTTTTTTTGTTTGGGGGTGGGGGGGGGGTGGTTTCCCTTAGGGTTTGTATGGGGCATTCCCTTACTCTTTTCTATCTGTAGATTTTGCTATGGTAAACCAGAATGCAATATCTGTAGATTTGAATAATTAAAACAAACATTTCACGGGGGAGTAATGATCGTTAACACCATATTTTGTGTTTTACAATGATTTTGAATAAATTTCAAGAGGGTTCTTTTACATTTGGCAACAAGAAAGAACAAAATAGAAGGCATTCTCTCTTAGTTTGAATTTTATTTATTTATTTACTTCGAATCTAAAATTTTATAAATTTGTCAATGTGATAAATTTTGAGGCATTCATGAAATAAGAATTAATTCTTACATCATAAAAGAGAAGCAAAAAATCAAGGGAGAAAACATGTTTCTATCTTGTTTAGGAATTTCAGGTCCTACACCGTAATATTCCAAGAGCACCTGAGACTCATGTAGTGGAGTTTAAAAAGGGTTTCATTTGGACGACAGAGTAAGTATCAGTTGAAAGCATGGTTACCTTCTGTTTGTTTCTACCTCCTTCATTAATTTTTATGTAAAACTCCATGATTTCAAGACGAGTAATGATATTTACACTTTCCTGTATTCATTTCATTTTCACTCCCTTTTTATATCCAAAAATATTTGTTGATTCAGTCCTTTCTTTCTGTAAATAAAAAAAGCTTTCTTGCCTAATATGAAAAAGAAAGTAAAGAGGGAGTGAATACAGAAAAGTGTAAATAGCATTACCCTTTCAAAACTCAAGCCTTAGATGGTAAGACCTAGCGGAAGCTAACACATACTTGCCATATAAGAGACTCCAAAATGATAGCAATCAGAACAAAGATACATAAACAATAATCACAGCAAGACAAACAAAAATGTAATGACTAATAAATACCTTAAATGAAAAAAATATATATATAATTGGTAATTCCATAACTGCCAGACACAAGAGCAACATCAAAAAGGAAGTGAGAACTTCATTGCTGTAGAAGCGATAGGAAAAAGGATATTACCCTTTCAGAACTATGATGAGAGTTCAAGTGCTCCAAACCATGAAAGACGTGTTGAAGCGTCTTGATAAAGCGACTAAGGAATCTGAAGGGAAATTAACATAGGATAAATAAAGAGGTCCAACATGATTGGTATGACAATGTACTAAAACTCCAAGACAGACACACACACACTCTTAATATATGTATATAAACACACAGTCAATATTATTGACTATAAATTCTAAAGTAAAAGTTGAAGAACAGAAATAATGTAATCACCAAATTAGGATATAAATTCTAAAACTTTGCAATGATAATGTGGAATGGGGTTTATTTAAGTATATGATTTGAATGCAGAACTTTCTGATATGATAGAGCACTATCAACACTTGAGAAAACGCTATCAAAAATAGCAAGGTTTTCTATCTCTAGTGAATGTATGTGAAACACAGATAATACCAACAACATTTACAGTCTCAACTTTAGTAGAAGAAACTGGCAATCAATGAATGTTAGAATATTACTACTTCAAAAAGAAATCTTTCAAAACTATGAAATGTCACTGATGGTACATGGCAACTGCATAATATCTATAATTAAAATGAACACATAAAAACCTTACTAGAGGAACCATATATATTAAACTAAAATCAAATACTACATATCAGGGTAAATTTCTCAATCCTCATTTCCCATCATGCAAAGTTGAATAATTTTCAGATTTATACTTAACTATAATTGTAAAATATGTGTCTGCACAGTAATATGAAGAACAACTGCTTCAGTTACAATTGACAAACATCTTGTGATATATAGACACAACCATATAAAATGCATGAAACATAGACACATAATTAGTTAATCAGACATTAATTAACATCACATTGTCAAGTAACATATGCATAGCTGAGTGAATCATTTCCCTTCTAAATGACTGGTGTACAAAGTCCTATGTTTTTTTCTTAAAGTAAGAAATTAGCCGTTTCCTTTGTTTTTATGCCAATGGACGCTTCCTTAAACAAGAAAATTCAAAACATGTGATCATAATGAGATACAAAAGCTTTCATTTCCAAAGTATTAGTATGGTTAGTTCACAAATATGCTAACCCACAAACACTGAATATTACAAACATGGGGAAGGCAACTAATAATTTCAAGCAATATGACAAGTTTGGGATTCTCTACATGTAATTGCATCCAATTTAAGTCTGATTTACTTTATCCTATTGTACTAAAATTATCTTGCATGATTATCAACCACTCTGTCGCCTGTTTATGCAATTATCTACGCAAAAGAAAGGCATCTTTTTAACTAAAAATGACACTTCTCAGGAGGAGGCAGCACAAAATATACAGAAAATATTGCTAACTTCTAGCCAGAAGTAGAGCAGATTGATTTTTGCACCAAATCCCCACCAAATACAAAGTTAAGGGTATGATTCTGCTAGTCAATGTTCACCTATGTATATCACAAAAGCGGATCTAAAACATATATAGTAATTTTAGAAGTCTAGTTTTTCAAAAAGTATATTAAAATTTTTGCAGATCAAAAGATGGTCAAGTAATGCTATATACACTTGTTTCATCTCAGAAAACTGTATAAAACAGGTGCAAGTAGCCTTAATCTAAAATGTCAGCATATTTCCTTTTCTGCAGATAACAAGATTTATATTTGCCTTTTGTAGACTAAGTATGATACCATCTTCATGCCTCAAAAAACCAAAAAAGAAGAAAAAAAGAAAAGAAAAACAACACAAACAAAACATAACTAAATCAAACTATCTATGACAAATACGATGCAAAACTTTATATCATGTTTTACAGTCCTGAAAATGGAACTGAATTGCAAATCAATTAAATTCCAAAATTTTATGGTATAAACATCATTTTAAATGTGTAAAATTTGTCTATGATACACAACTAAAACTTACAGACCCTTTGCCAAGACTGACTTGCATGTAAATCGTTGAGCTGCTAGAATATCTGACAAGTCTTACCAGGAGAACAGAGTTTCTATTACCTCATTTTTGAGGAAGAACTCATTTCTGTAAATCTTTAAGCCTTGTCTAGCTGACTAACGTGTAAGTCAAATCATTGCACAAAAGTACTCCTCAGGTGGTTCAATTTTATATCTTTCAGTCATTAAACTGAAGATCCTTTTAGCAACATCAACAAATCCTGCTCTGTCACATATTGATAGAACTGCTTCAAAAGTGAAGTGGTTTGGAGAAATACCATTTGATATCATCTTATCAAAAAGGTCAACTGCATCTTCCCAGAGTTCATCATGACCATATGCCTTTATAAGTGCAGTATATGTCATTGGGCCCTTTACAGGGACCGCATCAAACACCAACTTAGCCTTGTTAACAGCTCCACAAGTACCATACATATTGATAAGCCCAGCAGAAACAAAGGGGACTGACACAAGATCCTTTTTCAATACTTGGCCATGAATCTCCTTCCCAAGCTTTATACATTTCAGTTCACCACAAACACTTGACATCCTTGCTATTGCAACTGAGTCTGGTCGATGCTTTGACAATTGCATTGACCTGATCACATCAAGTGCTTCATATAGATTACCATTTTCTACATATGAATCAATCATGGCCGTCCACAAAATCACATTCCTCTGTTCCATATTTTCAAACAGTTTTACAGAGTAATTAGCCATGCTGCACTTAGCATACATTAACATCAATGAAGAAACTATACATACATTAGGTAGAAACAAATTTTTCAAAGCATAGGCATGAATCTCCATCCCTTGTCTAAGAGCCCTCAACTCTACACAAATAGGAAGAACAGTAGCAACTGTGACAACATCAGGCCTGAATCCTTCTTGCTGCATCCAAACAATGGATCGTAGTGCCTGATCAAGTCTCCCATTTATGGCATAGCCTGACATTAAAGCAGTCCAACAAACGATATTTCTCTCCCTTGAACTATAAAATACTCGTCTTCCTGCACTCAAATCCCCACACTTGCAATACATATCAATTAATGCAGATTGAATTGGAACTAGCTTAGAATATGATTTTGTCTTCACCACATAGGCATGAACCTCCCGGCCTAGTTTGTGGGTACAAATGTCACCAATCACAGGAGGGATAATTGTCATTATAACTTTATTCGGCTTTATTCCTTCCTCCACCATCCACCTCATACACTCCAATGCTTGCTTGTGCAACCCATTGTGTGCAAAACCAGCGATCATTGCACCCCATAGAACAATATCTCTCTCAACAGCTTCTTCAAACACTTGGCGGGCAAGCTTAATCTTGCCACATTTAAAATACATATCAATCAAACTTGTACTAAGAATCGAGCTACCAGCAAAGCCATTCTTAATTATAATAGCATGAGTCTTCAAACCTTGGAAAAGTGCAGAAGCACCAGCAAAGCTTTTGATAACACTAGAAAAACTGTACACATTCAATTCAATCCCCAATTCCCTCATTTCAGAATAAGTTGAAAGCACATCATGATATTTCCGCCTTCCTGCAACCACAGTACCTCTAAGCAGCGCATTCCATGGATAAACACTCCTAGAAGAGCCCTCATCAAACACTTGCTTAGCATCTTTCATGGACCCGCAAGAAGTGTACATCTGCACAAGTTTTGTGCATAAAAATTCATTATTTTCAAGCCCATTGATTCGAATATGCATGTGGATTTCTCTACCTTCTTCCAAAGATTTGGTTCGAATACAAGCAGCAATAAGGGAAGAGAAGGTCGTGGGATTTACTGGGATACCCCTTTGGTTCACATAGTCCATGATGGTGAGAGCCTCTTTGAGCTTGTTTTGCTTTGCGAACCTCTGAATGTCCTTGTAAATGCTAGATGGGTTTTTGCTATGGAGTGGTAAGGATTCTGGGAAAGCATCTTTCGCTGCAAAAGGTTTTGCCTTTGAAAGTTTAAGTGCTTCTCTGTGATGGGTTGAAGGTGGAATTGAAGGAGACTGCGTTGAAGCTCTGAACTTGAATGCATTGAAGCTTGTAGAGTTGGTTTTGGTTATGGATGTGGAGGGTACAGAGTAGAGTTGCAGAGCCAGCGACAAAGCAGTTGCTGAAGCTGAGTTTTCCATGGATACTAGAAAAAAGAACCTGTGCTATGCAAGGGTTTGCAGTGATGATACTGCCTTCACAAATCTACCTCCACTTTAAAAACCCTCCTCTGATAGAGTATAACATTAAAATCATGAACCACAATTCTACTGTCACAGTGATAGAACACCCTCTTCAAGAATGCATCATCAAGTCCATATCACCTGCAATGGAACAAATAAATTGTGCAATATATTAAGGGTGAAGTTAATATCCCCTGAATCACCTTATATAGCTTTGACTTTGCAATCAAAATGTCATATCCCACAAGGACAAATCAACTGAAGCAAAAAGGTTCACTAATTATAGCAGTATAGGTAATAAGCAAAATGTATAAATACTATCATATGAAACATGCTGCAATGGCAACCCTTTATGCATACAGTTGACTAAAATTGCATTTTGATATTGCAAACATTCAAACAATTTAATACAAACTAAAAATATAAAACTTTCAAATTGAAGCTTCAAACTTGGCATAACATAACTTCAATTGATTTCAAGTTTAAGATACAACTTTCTGGGTGAAAGAATGAAATAATTCAAACAGCCTTTGAACCACTCATGTTTTTCCAATTGATATTCATCCTCTGCATCAAACAAGGAAGACAGTTCTATAAATTATTGCACAGTATCCATATGTATTACTTGTAACAATAAATCTTTAAAAACAAACTTGTTGAAAAAATAATTAGGGTTTTAGGAATAAGTAGAGAGAGGCCAGGGAGAGTTTGGAGAGAACACAAATAATACAACTGAATAAATAAGACTGCTGAATTCATTGAAAGACTTAATCCTACTCCACTATTTATATTGAGCCTATACAAGAGGTAGAGTTTTAATAAAACTCAACAACTTACTTACTTATCTAAACTTATAACTTATCTCTAGTATTACAGTCTAACTAAATAACCTAATGACTTATTAGTCATGTATTCTATCTCTATTTCCTAACACTCACCCTCAAGCTGAAGCTTCCATAACTTAAGCTTGTTAAATTAATTTTGAACTTTCAAAAATAAAGTATAATAAAAATAACTATAAAAAAAAAAACTTGACAACTTCAAACTACACAAACGATTTGCAACAAACACAGCATGCGAATAACTCTCCCTAAACCAAACACTCACAAACCCTAAAAACAACACCAAAAACTCAACAGACACAACTCCTAGAAATCTTCAACCAATGACCCCTGCTTGCTCCCTTGACCTTCTTACAGTTGCTCTCCTCAGCACTATGCACAAATGACACAACTTCTAAAAGTCTTCTGCTATCTTCCCCTAAGCCGCTCCATGAACTTCCTAGCCAGTCCTTAAAATCACCAACACCTATGGTTGGAATTACGCCAAAACCATCAATACTACCACAAACCATATTGCTTCCAAGTTGTATTCATTGAAGCCAATTCTAAGACATTAAAGCAAGTCACACAACCAAATTAGTGGTCCAAACCACTTCATATTGAGGATAACCTCACCAAATTAGACTTGTGCAAACACAAGTCACACCAAACAGTGCTCCAAATCACATAAGATACCAAATTTCGCCACACAATCCTCCAAATCACATGAAGGCACCAAAATTCGCTATACAATGTTCCAAATCACATGAAACACCAAAATTCACCAAACACATAGCAACACAACTTTACCCCCAACAAAGTTGCAAGACCCAGAGCAATACTCAACACCTTTCTAACACTAAAACTATTGCCACCGGAGCATTGCCAGAAAAGCTACTTCTTGTAGCATCTCACCAAATCCATCCCCACCAGTCCTAAACAGAACACTAGTGAACCAAAGAATAAATGCAGTAAAACACAAAGAAATCATGAAAATTGGAGCAAAAGTTATTCCCATACCACCCAAACAGCAACACTGATTTGGTTCAGAGTCTCGCATCTACCAAATGTCAACAACAATCAACAAGATCAACTAAAACGCAGCAAGCATCTAAATAGAAGTTCCTTAATAGGCTCAAATCAAACTTTAAAAGCATTAGTCCAGCACCGAACGAGCCAAATCAAGCACTAAACAAGATTAAATCAACCCAAACAACCAAATAGGAACTAATCAAACCTGGACTTGGCACTAACTCACCCAACTCGGAAGTGACTTGACCATACTCGGTTGTAACTCGTCTTGACTGAATAATAACTCACTGGTGACTTCTTGGGACCCAATGATAATTCGTTATTGGCCCATTCTACTCAATACCAGCTCACCTTATCCTTGATTTTCACTAAAAATCCCTCGGTCTCCGTCCTATTACATCTACTTCACCAAATTGCATTAGACAGCCAATGGGTCTAGATGAAATTCATCCAAAATCACTTAATCACAATCTAAGAAAGATTCAGCCAAAATCCTCAGGAAAGATGCTGAAAGACAAACCAAAAACAGCAATCAAAGTCTGATTCAGACCCCCGATGGATCTCTGGTCACTATAGTCCACCGTCAACTACTATATTCACTCGAAAACCCACCCTGGAAAAGATAGGACCAGTCGTGCTTACCAACTCCAAACTTCAAACGTCCAATATCACAAAACCTAGCCAAAGAATTCGTAGAAGAGAAAAGGAGAAAAAAAAAAAACTAACAGAAGGGACGAACCAGAAACTAATGTAGCACTGCTAGGCATCGCCAATGTGGGTACTGTCGGAACTGTAGCAACCAGCCTCCAACAGATACAACTGCTCTCTGGGTTGCTTTCAAAACAGAAACTATAGACACCATCCTCCATGATTTTCCCTTTTTTTCTTCATTTTTCCTCTGTTTTCTTCTTCAAGCCATACCCCTCATTCTATTTTTTTTTCCTTCTGATTCCTGCTTCTCCGTTTGTTTTTTTTTTTCTCTTTAATAAGTAATAACCCAAACAAATAATCACCAAAACTGAATAAATCTTTTTTTCTTCCTTTCTTTGACCAAAACTGAATCAACAAAAGCAATCAAAATAAATAAACCTAAAAATCTACTAGAATAGCAACTCAACTCTTTTTTTTATTTCCAAAATCAAATAACTCACAATATCAAAATAGAAATCAACCTAGATGTATACTAAAATTACAACAGCAATTCAACCCCATTTGAGGTTGTTGGAAACGGTATAACCCACAAGACCTCAAGACAGATGATAACGCTCTGATACCATGTTGAGAAAATAATTACGGTTTTAGGAAGGAGAAGAAGTAGAGAGAGGCTAGAGAGAGTTTGGAGAGAACACAAATAATACGATTGAATAAATAAGACTACTGAATTCATTGAAAGACTTAACCCTACTCCTCTCTTTGTATAGAGCCTATACAAGAGGTAGAGTTCTAATAAAACTCAAGAACTTACTAACTCATCTAAACTTATCACTTATCTCTTGTATTCTAGTCTAACTAAATAACCTAATAACTTATTAGTCATATATTCTATCTCTATTTCCTAACAAAACTACTAGCACAGAATATCCTTAATTAAGTCACTACTTAGCTCCCCCTTAGTTTGAAACAAATTCTCCATGGATATGGTTTCTGCAAGAAATGCACACATGAAAATATATATTGAAAAAAATCAAGCAGACTAATAATCAAATTAATATTTGATCTATTACAAGCAGACTAATAAACAATAAGCACTCTAAACCATTTTTTCATGTATAGTTCAGGCAGAGTATAAATTAATGTAATCTTAAGAGGCAGAATAGACAATGGGCAAGATCGCTTTTAGTCATATAATCCAAATGAATATACTAATGCCATATAAAGCTTTATTATTTTTGGCACCTATGATGATGCTGTAAACTCATGTAAGTCTTACAGAAGGCTCCAGAAACAGAAATGCCATTAAGCATGTTTTTCCATTAATGAAATCCATAATGAAAGATATAAGTGCAGCTGCAATCAAAATCTTTGCAACATGCAATATCTTTTAAGGTTTTCCATCATTCAAATGTTATTGAATTGATCGAATCCTTGATCACCTATGGAACTAAGCTAAACTAAGAACTTGATAGAAACAATCAACTGTGAAATATCTAGACAAAGAAAGAACTATTCTTTTCAAGTGTCAAACAATCGAGAGATCTATGAGAAAGAATACTCATAATCTGAGGTTGAAATCATCAGATAAAAAGCAGAAGCAGAAAATTAGAAGAAAATTTTGATAGCATCATATATAAGAAAACAACAATGAAATGAATCTTATAAGTTGATTTTCTTTTTCTTTTCTTGATGATGAGAATAAGATGAAATGCTGCCCACAGAACAAACAAAATCATCTTCTGTTAGTGAAATTCCATCTTACCCCTAAATCCCTAATATATAGCAATGCACCTAATAAGTGAAGGGCGCTAGACGATAGTTCCCAAACAGATACTTGAATGCAAGAACACTGCATATCAGTTCCAAACATATTGTGATACTTGCAGAGTAAATTTGAATCCACTATTGGTGACTTGTTTAATTCATTTGTACCCTTCAATTTTGTATAAGCTGGAAAGATTTAGAATCTCAATATATCATTTTGAAAATTATTGGAATCTGCATAATTATGTCAACACACAAAGATCCATCTAGAATACAGTTGCCATCTTTGAACTTTCTATGCTTAAGGAAAAAGTCGCTGAAAATTCTGGAGCTAAGAAAACCACTAGTATTAGTCAAACAAATGCATACTCAAGAGGGTTCTATCTAAAGGGAAATTTCCAACCAATTATATAGCAGCTGAAACTTATAATTCTATGCTTGTAGATTCTTAAATATGCCACTTTACAATATTTTGCTTACAGAAAAGCATATTAGCCAATTATTCAGAATCAAACAATAACAGAGCAGTTTTCTGATTTTCTCTTCATTCTGTCAAAGATCCTCTACACAACAAATCACATATTGCCATAGTTATAGCCAATCATTTTGATGTCCAATCCAAAAATAGTAAATATATTTCAAATAACTTATTACTTACAGCTATCAGAAGATGGATCAATTTGAAATATAAGTTCCTTATCTTCAAAGTTCTAGGCAAGGTTCGCTCAAGGAAAACAATGCTCATATCTTCATATTAAGAGAATTATACCATAGAACATTAATATCAAATGAAACAGGCTCACCCACAAATAAAATAATGACCTCATGGTGGTGTTTATATGCTGCCTAGAGCCTATAGTGATTAATAAAGAGAATTACTTATGGATTATATAGATATTAAAGATAAGAAAGAATCAACTACCACGGTTGTACATGATTGTTTCAGTTGCTGGTGTAGTTCTTGGTGTTGCCACTCAAAAATCCTGCAAAGGAAGACATTGTAATTAAAATAAAAGGTCTTGAGTATAAAATAATATATATATATATATATATAGTAATTATCTCAAAACGCAGGAACAAATTCAATTTTATTGATTTATCATGCTCAAGCATAATAAGAGCCATTACATTAATTCAACTTGTGAATTTGAGTGACTGGATACGTATACCCAGAGTATCCAACTGATTTTTATTTTTTTTAAATTTTTCTCATTTTGATCATGGGTAGTACTTAGAAACCGCTTATATACGGCTTGGGTGCAGCTAGACACGGCTTGATACTCCAGCAGACATTTTTTCATCCCAGAAGGACATAGCTTGCACATATAAAGAACACCAAAGCATCTTGCATTTTCTCTGTTTCGTTCTGAATTTTAGCAGAATGAGACGTAAAAGAAAGAGAAGATTAGAATGAAAAAGGTGAAAGCTACATACTTGCTTGAGGCAGAGGAATGTTTTCGTTGCCACCAGCCCAGCAGAGAGAGAGAGAGAAGAGTGTTTGAAGCATAATCCCGTTGGGGCCTTTGAGGCAGCAGCGAAGAAGAATGGAGAAAATATCTGTTATCTGATTTTATTTTATTTTTCAAAATTTCAGTTTTCATTTTTTTTACAAAATATCTTATATTGGCCGCATTTGGTTAGATCAATGAAATGAGAAGAAAGTGGATAAAGAAATGAAAATGAAATTGATTTTGTTTGGTATAGTACCGTTAGGAATAGAGTGATCATGTTTATTTTCATTTTATTTTAGACAGATAAAATGGGCAAAAATCTAAAGGGAAAATAAATTACATATGAATAATTATAAAGGCGTGAATTTTAATAATATCTACTAATATCAAAACACGAAAATCTGGAAGAGGATTAGTGAAAATCATTAAGCCCAGATCATGAATCAGACGCCAACCAATCCACACACTTATTGCTTTCTTGATAAGTATGAGAGATTACAACTTTCCAATTTCTAGCAAGCAGTCTCCGGTGTTGAATAATCAAAAAGAAATAGCAGATTTATTGTATCATCATCAAAAAGAGCCTCCGCTAAGGCTTTAGAATCAGACTTCACAATAATTAAAGGAATCCTTAACTCCCAGGGCAAATTCAAAGTAAGACTTTCAAGACTACTCCAAATTTCTACAGTAAAACGTTAGCCCAAATTTCGCACAAAACCACCAAGCCACTCGCCCTTGTCATTCATTTCTTTATCAGGCCCCTGCAACCGGATCTTGCACCGTGTAACTTGATAGCTCCATCACAATTGAATTTTATCCAATCTGATGAAGGCAATTGCCATGAGGCATCAATAGAAGATAAAATAGGATTGGATATGGTTTCATTCATAATCAACTATGAAACTTCAATATCCCGTACATAATGCAAGATTACTTGCTCGGTAAAACTCTCATTTTAGATGAAACTGATCGGTGGAGTGAGGAATAATTAGGAAACAACCTACAGATATAACAAAGTCAATAGCACATGATAGAATGGTCTATCGAGTGCACTCCGATGATCTAAGTTAATGTATAAGCAAAATTTCAGTAAGTGTAATCAAGATGATTAGAAAAGATATCTGTTGGTATAAATAGATATCAAGTATGTCAATTATCATACTCTTGAAATAATGATATACGATCACATGTCTTCAATATATTGGTGGCATCAGCAAGATTCCCGTTGGGTGGTTGCTACAGTCATCTTATTTGTACATACTTAGCTCATGTCTTTTATTATATGTCAATTAAGTGATTATCCTGCTAAGTCCTTTGTTTAGCCAATTTCTACACTCAAGTTGATCGACTGAACGTTATGGGTTAATAGGTTTTAGGTCTGACCTTATTCCCGCTGCAACCATTTCTTCAATTGGTTTTAGTCAATTGATTTAGGTCAATCATCTTATGACTAATGGTTACTTTGGACTATGTCATTTGCCCCCATTCCCTCTTAGCGGGTGCATTGGTTGGCCTGCCCAAAAACCTTTCATTTCCCTAGGCTAGCTATTGCTTGTACTACCAATGATGACCCTTGTCTTCCCGAGAGATCTTGTGACCTATAAAGGACGTGTCGTGGTAAGGATCACCATCTAAACCATTCATCTTCACCTATCCTAGCCATTGGATCTTTCCCTGCTCTTTGTAAAAACATATCTGACCCATTTTGCACCCCTACCACACTTTGCTTTCAAAAAATCCAAACTTAATACCACACGTTGTCTTCTTTTCCTATTCTTTTCCATAATTTCTAACTACTTCACTACTTCTCTTATAAGTAAATTTTTTGCATTGCTTTTACCTTTACTTCTTAGCTTTCTTTCTCTTCTTTATATTCTTCAAAATGAGTTGCAATAATGATTTTTCCTTGATGGGTATGCCTCTAGCACCTGTCTATCTTTTTCTAGCCATATCGGAGAGATTGGTATTTTTACTTTGGCTTTGTCTGTTTACTTTGCCTTTACTAACTTTCACTTGTCCTTTACTTTTAGATGGCTGGTTGAACAAAGAAATAACAGAAATCTACCGCTTAGTCATTGACTACCCACCGCGGGTAGCCGATGTTGCCAATAATTCCTTGTATGTCGATCAGCTCGTGCATTTGCCCAGTCGTACTAAGGCCCTCTAAGGGTTCTTTCAAGGGTAAGGAAAGTAGCTCTTTTGATACCATAGATGCATATTAGTAAGCCTTTTAGTGCAGCCTTTCCAAGACCGACGAAGATAAGCCGTTAGAGCGGATTTTGGAAGAGCTGACAGAAGAATAGGCCCCTTCAAGCCTTGATTACTATTATTACACTTTTCTCCCATTTCCTTTCTTCTTCTCTTTTTTCAATATGTATGGAATAGGCCAATTGGCTATATTAATGTATTTGCTTATGAAGTTTTAACTACCGAGCAGCCATTGTGTAGTATTTTTCTATGTTACTGAGTGTTTTGATCAATTAGGCCTCCACTGAGCCTCTTGTCTGTTGTTCTTCTTTTTCTCCTATTTTTTTACTAACCTTTTGATTGTCAAAATCGTCAATGGGCTTTGCTTCATTTATTATTTTACATTTGCACTTGAATGTCAAGAGTTTCACCTTGCATGTACTTTTTACTAAAGCCAAAGGAGCTGCTTAGCTTTTTACTTATGCCAAGAGATCCATTTGGTCTTTTATTAATGCCAAAAGGTCTACTAGATCTTTTATTAGTGCCAAGGGGTCAACTCAAGCTTTATATATATCAAGGGATCTGCTCGAGCTTTTATTAGTTTTAAGGGATTTGCTTAGGCTTTATAAGTGTTGATGGATCTGCTTAGGCTTTTATTAGTGTTAAGGGATCTTCTTGAGCTTTGTAAGTGCCAAGAGATCTTCTCGGCCTTTGTAAGTGCCAAGGGATCTGCTTGGCCTTAAACAATGTATGGGATGCAATTTTTCACTTTCATTTCATTGTTATGAATACATGATTTGTCATTCACAATGATCAAATATGTGCATGATATAGCTTCAGGTATGTTACGTTCCACGTTAGAGGAAGGGACTTCCTTTAAACAGTCTCTAAATGGTAAGCACCATTTAACAGGCTCTCCTGTACTTTAAATGATTCTTTCCATGCTACTGCTAATTTTTCTTCTATCATTTCCTTATGTTGTCCATTGTAACACCTGAAAAATTTAGGAAAAATAAAAAATAAAATTTAAAATTTTAGAGGGACTAAAATGAAAGATCAATAGGGACTAAATTGAAAAATTTTGTTTTCGGGTGAGGCAAATTTCAGAATAACACAAAATTTTGGGGCCAAAGTGAAATTTTTTTAGGGAAATCGGCCTAGCCAATAGCCAATTTTTTGCGCTGATATTTTTGCTGATTTCTTTGGAATTTTCCAGCCCCTCCCCGGCGCCCTTTTTTCTTCTTTCTTCTTCCTCTTTTCTCCCACCTTTCTCGCCATTTTCAGACCTTCCGAAAATCTTAGGTTGCCGGTGTATTTCTGGCCAAATTGCCAGGTTTTGACCGACAAATCTCAGTGATATGGAGTCAGCTACACTTTGTTGTCCTGTTTCCTCTTTGGCTGAAGTGTGGTTCGGCACAGCAGCTCCTTCTTTCCGTCGAAAATGGCATATTCCAGCAGTGCAGTTCCGTTGGATCTTCTTTCTTCTTCCCGTATGGTTTTCCTTCTTGGCTGAATGAATTTCATGGCCATTTATGTCTCAGCTCCCCTGTTTCTTTGCTGGTTTGGCCAGCTTTATGTAGTGGGTTGCTGCGGCAGTTTGGCCAGTGGCGAGCTGAGGGTAGCTACTTCTGAAAGCGGTGAGTAATCCTAGAATAATAGTTTTATTTCATAGTAACTAGTTTGATAGTAATCAAGAAATTTGTGTGAATGGTTGAAAACGAATAGTTAATGAAATTGAGAAATTTCTTAATAATTTGTTTTAGATATTCTTCTGGTGAAATATAAATTTTGTATTGTTTGATTCTTCTGCAAATTTCATGATTTTAAATGTGAGTGAATAAGTGGCTTTACTTGTGTAAATTCTAGTTATTAATTGTTGAATGAGATTCTAGTTTGCTGCTACAATATGGTTTGCTATATAAATGCAAACTGTTGTGTTATATGAATATTGGTTTGCAGGTTGCTGTGTAAGACTTTGATATGTTGTATTCTGGTTTATAGGATTGTAGTTTACTTCATTTTGTTGGTCGTACTTTAGTTGGCTGTATTCTGGGTCTTTGGTAACTGTTGCAAATTAGATATGTTTAGTATACATTAGGAACTATAGTTCCACTCTTGCGAATGTTCTCTTGAAGTGAAAAGTAATTTTATTGAATACTGTAATATATTAATTTGAGTATTCTGGTTTATAGTTGATAAAAGTGTTGTAATTTAAGTGTGTTATGAACCCATTACGAAATTGATGATACTTAAATTTCTATGAGTTCATACTTTGGAGGTGAGAGGATAATCTCACCTTGTAAATGTTGTATTGTGTTAAAAGTAATCATATTAAATAATAAAGTAGTAATTTCAATAAACTGAAATACCGATGATGAGTTTATTCTGAGGTATTACATATTCAAAAAAAAATGTATTCTTTACTGTTAAATTAAGAAAAATAAAATACTTCAGACAATATGTGACCCTGTTGTCCATGGAAACCTATTGGTAATCTGGTAATATCTGAAAATAACCTGTATGACTGGGTAATACAATATAGCCTGAATGGCAATAATGATAGAAGCCCAAGGGGCGGCAATGAAAAAAAAAAGTGACGATTGAATATGAATAGTCAATACGAATGAAAAGTGAAAAAAGAAAATACTGAAAATGCCATGGTTACCAATAAAAATTACCTTAGAAATCAGGTGTTCATGTTATTTTCTTATTACAAATTATACTTAAAAAGATTAACGTAACTGAGGATCCATTGGTAATTCTGTGGCAACCCACAAATGCACCTATGTATAATATGTTCTGTAGGAGCAATAAGGGGGCGATCTGAACTGGTGTTATTTGGTTGGACTTGGAGATCTGTTCTGGTTTCCTGATAGATTCCTTTGGATCTGAAACCATTGGTTATTCACAAGAAACCCTCAGATGCATTTGTGACCACCCGGTGTCTATTGGAGCAATAAGGGAGAGGGTGGAAAAGAAAAAGAAAAGAAAATGACATATCTAAATGGTGTTGTGGATGGTATGGGAGGATCTGATTGATTCTGGTTACCTATGAGAATTATCTAGATCTAATCATTATTCTATAAAGAAAAAGAAATACATTTGGAAACACAAAGAGATAAAGTAATAAAAGTGTAAACAGTGATTAATAAGTATGTAGTAGAATAAATAATAAGTAGGCCACCACATGTTTAATATACATCACCGCGTAGGCTTTGCTGGGCATGTAGCCTATATTATATGTCTGTGAAGTTCTCATATATGTATAATTTGTTATTGTCATTTAACTATTAATTAGAAATAAAATATAAATTGTATATGGATGCTCCGTATAAATGGTGTGGTAATATTTATTGTATTATGATTGTAATTGAGTTCTGGATGCCCAGTAGGCTATGGATGTCTAGTCTGGGCCACTGTATATATATGTTTAATTGTTAAACAGGTTTTGATGGGCATGTGGCCCTATTATGTATTAAGGCCTTGAGCTTGGGCATTCAGATTATAGGAGAACCTTTGCCAGATTTTTGGCAGGAATAGATATGTAATAAAAAGGTTGAATTGTATAGTTAGGCTTGTAGGAGGTCTCCTACAGGTGACTTTCTACGCCGGTCACGAACCCCCTGGGCATGTCATGACATCCATCTGCCTCGTCGAAAGACTGAGTCTCCCTTCGTAAACTCTTTAACCCTTATTCTTCTATTTGCAACTTTGGCAATTTTTTCCTTATAGCGTTTATTTCAGAGTTGAGTCATCTCTCTTATTTCTATTAACATGTTTAGCTCTTCCTTTCTCCTCTCTTCATTTTCCTGTCATTCATACCCTCTCTTCAATCGGATTAGTACTCAAGTTCTACAGAGAGCATGGCTTCACTTTTGTATGAAAGTATGAAGGGAGTTTTGTTGGTGGCAGAATTAATGGTGGTTCTATATGCCCACAGAAATCTTGACAGCTCTTTTGCCCACTTTCCTTTTGCTTCATCTAGCCTTTTTCATAATCCTTCTAGTTTGATCCCATTTGCCAACTCAATCTACCTATTTGATGGCAAATGCTCGACGAAAGTAAACTTGTGCTTAATCCCCAACCTTCATTTGAAGACATGTTAGATTCATATTTTCATGATGGATGCACAATGGTGAATATACCTTTGGCATAACTATTGAAAATCGCCACTGACAAATTGCTTTCTATTGTTAGATATGATCGCTGCAAGGAGGCCAAACCTGAAAGGAGATATTAGCAATTTTCTTATGCCAAAGCTCTTACTTTCAAATATTTTACCTACAAATAATGTTTTTCCAAATGAACTTCTGCACATTATTTAAGGTTATGGTTGCAAAGGGTTCTACCTCTATCCACTTAGTAAAATAATCAAACATTATCACCACATACTCTAATTGGTCAGGAGTGACTAAGAACCGTCCTGGCAGGTCTATGCCTCATTAGTCAAACAGACAGGGAATGAAGATGGATATCTGCTCTACTGTAAGCTACCTTTGAACCTTTACGAATTTTTGGCAATTTTCACATCTTCATCCAAGTTCCAAGGCTTCTTTTTTCATTTTAGGCCAAAAATATCCTAACTGAATAGCTTTTAGTATGATTATTGCTTCTGCCATATGAGACCCACAAATGCCTTCATGAATTTCTCTCAAAACGTAATTGGCTTTGCTTGGCTGGAGGCACCTTAACGACGGAAGGAAAAACTTTTCTTATATGGTTCTTCCTCTTCTATGAAAAAATGTGATGCTCTCACTTAACCTTCTTAGCTTCTTTTTTTATCTTCTGGTAGCCACCCTTCATCTAGGAATGTCATGATTAGGGTTAACTATATTTCCTCTTACTACCTACACAATAATTTATATATGCAAGGGGATTGCAATGCTTCTTGAATTACAATTCTATTGTTTACCGTTGTTTTGGTCCTAGCTAATTTGGCCAATGCGTCCGCATGCTTTTTTTCTTCCTTGAGAATTCTTGCCAATTCAAAATTGAACCCTTTCAACAAGTTTCTTGCTATGCCAGCATATCCTACTAGTCTCGGCTTCATAGTCTCCCCTAACCTAAGCAATTACTAACTGAGAATCGCTTTTAATTTTTAATGACCATGCCCCTACTTCTCTTGCTAATTTTAGCCTAGTTATCAAAGGTTCATATTCTGCTTGATTGTTTATTACTTTAAAGTCAAATTTCAGTGAGCATTCTAAGACTAAGTTTACAGGTCATTCCAAAATCACCCCTACCTTGTTGCATTTTCCATTCAACAAACCATCTACATATAGTGTCCATATCAGGCTTTCCAAATTAAGTTCTTCCATTTTTGCCAACTCTACCACAAAGTTTGCCAGTTCTTGAGCTTTTACCTCCTTCTTTGCTTTGTAAATGAGTTCATAATCTAACAACTCTATTACTTAGGCCACTAACTGACTTGCCAAATCAAGTTGCTACAGAACTTGCCGAATCGAAGCATCCATTCAAACAATAATATGGTGACTCTTAAAGTAAGGTTTTAACTTCATAGATGTCAATAACAAGGCAAAGGCTAAATTTTTTATTTTTTGGTACCTTATTTTGGCTTATGTAGTGTGTGTGACTTGTGAGTACACTGATTTTTGTTCTCCTTCCACCTTCTGGATGAATACTGAACTTATTGCTTCAGTAGTTTTTCCAAGTATACATATAGTATTTCTCTTGGCTCTGATCGAGCAAGCATGGGTGATATGGCCAGATACTTTTTTAGTACTTGGAAAGCTTTCTCACAATCATTAGTCCATTCAAAATTTTTGACATTTTTAAATAACTTAAAGAAAAGAGCATGTTTGTCAGCTGACATAGACATGAAATGTGTGAAGGTCACAACCTTCACCATTGAGCATCTGCACCTTCTTTATAGTTATTGGGCTCTTTATGTCAATTATAGCCTGGCACTTAGATGGGTTAGCCTCTTTGGCCTGCTTGATTAGCATGAAACCAATCTTTACCCCAAACGCACACTTCTTCATATTCAATCTCATTTGAAACTTTTTCAGGTCTCAAATGTCTCGTCAAAACCTAGCCAATGCTACTATGAGCTCATTGACTTGATTATCTTGTCATCCATTTAGACCTCCATACTCTTACCTATCTACTCTAAAAACACCTTGTTCATCATCTTTTGATATATTCTTCAACCCAAACTATATAACCTTGAGCAGAAGGTCCCTTGATCAGTTATGAATGTTATTTTATTCTTACCCTTAGGGTGCATTCTTAGCTGGTTGTAGCCTAAGAATGCATCCTTGAAATTAAGAATCTCAAATCCTACTGTGCTATCCACTAGCTTATCAATGTTTGGGAACAAATATGAATCTTTAAGGAATGCCTTGTTGAGATCTGTGAAGTCCACACACATCCTCTATCCCCCTGTAGCCTTTTTAACCATGACCACATTTGCCAGCTAGTGGTGTGTAGAACTTCCCTGATGAATCTCGCATTCACCAAATTCTCCACTGCTTCCTATATCATTTTCTATTACTCGTAGTTGTGGTTCCTTTTTTTCTACTGTAGGGCTTCTTGCTTAGGTTAATTGACAATTTATGGCAAGTTACTTTTGAGTCAATCCCCAGCATGTCAGCAGGTGTCCAGGCAAACACTTTGATATAATTTGTAAAAGCTTCATTAATTAGTCTCAATCAGTTTCCTCTAATTTTTCTCCAATTTTAACTATCCTCTCATCGTCTTACCCAAAAATCTGCACTTTTTCCATATTTGAACCTAGCTCTGGTTGACAAGGATTATTATGTCAAACGTCAAGTAACGTTGAGTTTACTATTTGACACTCATTATTCTTTTCATTGATGATCATTGGTTTTATTTCACTAGAGCCTTCTTGGGTCTTCGTAAAACTTGCCATGTAACATCTCTAGGCAACCTACTAATCGGCCCAAATTTCCCCAATTCCTCTAACCATTAGGAATTTCATCAACAAATGGGGAATGAAGACAATGGCCCTGACCTAGTTCAAAGGTGGCCTTCCCATAATAGCATTGTAGGCACTATGAGGGGTAGTCACAACAAAGAAGGTGATGTCTAGGTTTTTCATTAATGGTGAGTTCCTAAAGTCAACCTAAGAGTCACGATCCCTTTCAGCTGAACTTGTCATCCTGTGAAACCAATTAGTACACATGTATAAGGTTTATACATGCTTTTAGGGATATTTAAGCATTAGTAGCATGTAAATACAAAATATCAGTAGAACTTCCCTAGTCAACAAGTATTCTATTGAGGATGAAATTGTGTAGTAACGTTGATATAACCATCAGATCATCATAATCCTAATCGATATCCTTAAAATCTTGCTTTGTAAAGTAGATTGGCTCATACTGCTCTCTCATTTTCTTCCCCTTAACTGTCATCGCCATTTTGAGGAGCCTCTTTATAGTGTTCCCAGAAGTTCCCCTTGCAAAACCTTCAACAATACTTTCAACCATCCTCAAGTGAAGTTACCCTGATCTATTTGCTTTCTAATCAACTAGTTTACAAGAAGCAATCCTGCTCCCTTTCCTCTTTTTCTCCATCCCCTGAGTGGAACTTTTTTTACTTTGACAAGTGCCCTCTTCTTATAAGTGTCTTTATCTTATTTTCTAAGGTAACACACTCTTCTGAGTGATGCCCATAATCCAGATGGAATTTGCAAATTTGACTTATTAGTTGGAGGAAACTTTTGCCACTTTTATGGGAGAAACTTCATTAATTCAGTGGCCTTGTTGTCTTACACGATGTGGCTTATCGATGCATTTAACAGCTCATAGTTGTTAAATCATTTTTAGAGGGTCCTCTCTCCTACTCGGTTAATCTATCCTTGGAACGTGGGCCATTGGATTGTGTGTGCTTGATTTGTAGTCGAGTAAGCTCCACCTCTTCTATATTAATGTACTTTTTTATCAAGTTAAAAGTTTTGAAGGGAAAATAACAAGTTACTTGGCCAGCAAGAGGGGTAAGTGACCAGAGCGCAAGCTCAAGCTAATTTGGTGCACTACCACACCCTTGTTGAGGTCACATATTTCTAATGCAAGAGCATTGAAGCGAGTAAGATATTCCTTGAGGGTCTTATGGCATCCCTACTAGAAATTTACCATGACCACTAATGTTTTCCTGGACGGCCTGCTAGTTGCAAAATGCGTGGAAAATGCCTCAGCCTATTTGTGAAAGTTGTCAATCAATTGCCTTGACAAAGTTATGAACTAAAGAAAATTGGCTTTTTAAGTGTGGTAGAAAATGCACAGCACATAATGGCATTTGGAACGCCCATCAATAGCATTGAGATCTGGAATGCCTCCAAATGTTCTTATGGGTCCATCGTACCATTGTATGAGTCAATGTGAGTTGATGGCTTGAAATGGATAGGCAGTAGAGCAGCCATCACAGTTGCCAAGAATGGATGGTTCTCCTCCTGGTAGGAAGATAGTTGCCTAGAGGTTTAGGTTAGGCCTATAGTTAGGTATAGTGGGTCGTAAGACTCATGTGTGCAACTTATATAATGTACATGGTGGCCAACATCAATTATATGTGGTAAAGCAATAGAGACTTTAGGAACGAGTGGAGTAATTGAAGTATGGACTTGAGAGGTTGGTAAAAGGACAAGGTGGTGGCTTAAAGGTGAATGGGTAAAGGTAATTATTGACAGAGGGGTGGTAAGGATGGAGATTTGCTCCCGCAGAAATAGTGTTAGGTGTGACTGAAGTTGTTAAGGATTAGAAATACATTAGGGTTAGGCTAGTTGAGGAAAAGGTGCAAAAACAATTGGGTTAACCTCTATGAGAATAGGGGTTAGATAACCAGGGGTGGTGGAGGTAGAGCAGGCTATGACTTAGCACGCTTGAGATCTTGCAACTCCTCTTGCAGTTGGCAAACCAGCTCTGCCAGTGTGTCATATTCAAGTTCAGTGGTAATCCATCGAACTTCCTCTATCATGTGATCTCTATGGAGTTCATATTGAGCCTTTTCGCGATAGAAGTGCTCATCGGGGGACAGGGTATGAAAGGAATGTGAGTAAGAATGTTAACACTTGAGGTGGTTGGAAAAGCCATAGATGTTGCCAAATGTAACTTTCCTTTTGAGTGAAGTTGACCGACAAAGTAAGGAATGGTTAGTAAGTGACTTGCAGCCACAACAAAGTCTACACATAGCAGAAGTGGTCCGCCGAGTGTGTTCCAACGGTTAAGTCAGTATATAAGTAGAGTTTCAGTAAGTGTAGTCAAGATAATCTAAAGAGGAGATACCTACTGATATATATAAGTGTCGAGCGTGCCAATTGTCATACTCCTGAACTAATGATATACGACTACGTGTCTTTAGTGTATTAGTGGTATTAATAAGATTGCAGTTGGGCAGTTGTTGGTCATGTCTTTTGTTATGTGTTAGTTAAGCAGTTACCATACTAAGTCTTTTATTTAGCTAACTTCTACACTCAAGGGATCAACTGAACGTTATGGGCTGATTGATTTTGGGTTTCACCCTGTTTCTGTTGTAATTATTTCTTTAACTGATCTTGGTTGATCATCTTGCCACTAGTAGTTACTTTAAGCTATGTTATTTGGGATTATTAAGAGCAATAAAAGAATGATCAAAGATAAAAGTATTCCTCCTACTATAGGTGTTTTCCGGCTCTGTGAGATGGGCTAGTAAATACCTAGTGATGCGAGCTGTCGAGGCCCGATCAAATTAGTAATTTATAAACCGAAATTACTCTACTCTACTTGTAGCATAGAGCAACACCGGGTCGAATCCA